>NNCB01001236.1:0-11593 GCA_002317545.1 Scenedesmus quadricauda | reverse complement strand
CGATGCCGGCAGCGATGGGGTTCGAACATCCGCATCCATGGACATGGATCGAGTCTGGCGCCTTGGGGATCGCATGGGCAGGGCTGCAAACGAGCCGACAATCATCAACCTGCTGCCACCACAAGTTAGCGTGCAGTTTCCGCCTAACACGCACACATAGACACAGCTCGTAGACACAACACTCACGAAATCCCGCTCTCCCTGTTCACAAAGATCAGACCGCAAGCATACCTGACGTTTGAGAGCTTCTTCTCGACGAGTGATGTTGACAGTGATATCGTCGGGCGGTTGGCCTCCCCGATGACCATGCCCTCGTACACGTCTCGCCGGGGGCCACGAAGAAGGTGCCGCGGGATCGCGCAGGTCATCCAGGGCGTACAGGGTGGCCTGGGTTCAGGGTTCAGGGTTCAGGGTTTAGGTTAGGGTTTAGGGTTCTGGGCGTTGGTGCCGCTGCCGGTCCACAGCACCACGGTATTGTTGTTGGGGTTGGTCTGGTTCGGCGTGATGACGGTGTAGGCGAATGCCGGCATCGGACTGCAGCGGCGGGGTGTAGGAAGATGTGCTTCATACGAACGGCATCGTCAGGCAAGCGCCTGTTCGACAGGCACATAATCGGTTCCGATCGCTTCGGCTACGGCTTCGAACGTCACCTTACCATTCCAAACGTTCAAACCCTGCGCAAGATGCACGTCGCGCTTCAAAGCCTCTTTCCACCCCAGATCGGCGCGCGCAGCCATGC
The DNA here is from genome assembly GCA_002317545.1 of Scenedesmus quadricauda. Lineage (NCBI taxonomy): Eukaryota > Viridiplantae > Chlorophyta > Chlorophyceae > Sphaeropleales > Scenedesmaceae > Scenedesmus > Scenedesmus quadricauda. The sequence continues at coordinate 10,854 of NNCB01001236.1, read as the reverse complement.
CGTGGCGGTGGAGACGATGGTCGCCCTTGCGGCTGCTGGTGATCGCGCCAGTGTAGGGCGCATACCGATGAACGCGCGCGCACAGGCGCCGCGGTTGAGCACGATGAGCGGCGCGGTGCGCGGCGAAGCGGGCGCGTAGCCGAGTTGATCTTGCGGCGGGTGCGTTGTGCTTGTGCAGCAGTGCCGCACCGACTCAGCAAGGATGGGTGGGGCTTTGACATCAGTCGCGCCAAGCGTTCCGTTCGGCATACCTTGGTGTTCTGACACGTAGCACTGCGGTTGGACCAGTCACTCTGAGGGTTTGATAAGACTTTGATAGAAAAACTGTGGTCTTCTGGGATCTGCCGATCAGGTGGCCCACTGCTGGTGCACCGCTGTGCAGCCCACCCTGAACTGGATCATCCCCCGTGAGGGACCACGAACGCCAGCCGCTGCCGCCCGCCGCTGTTGCTGCCCTCCGGCCCGGCGCCCGCGACCGCGGCCGGCCCCATCTCGAGCAGCTCCCCCGCCGCAGGCCCAGCGCCTCGATGACGGCGCCAGCGTGCTCGTCGTTCACCTGAGGGGTGGGGTCATGGTGCTTGTGGGTATCCGGGTTCGCTGGTCTAAAGACACGTGATGTAGGTGCTTGTGCGTCAATTCGACACGTTGGCGCCGATCGACGTCCTGTCGCCAGGCTATCGACAACAGCGTATCGAATGATCTGTCGGATACGCTCGCCCAGCTTTTGACGAGGCGCCAACTTGTGCAGCCCTGCCGGCAGCCGAGGCGCCAGCCGGTGATCGCCAGGCGGGGCAGGTCATCGACCCCCGCGGCCACGCGCCCGCACCACTGGCGCACGTCGCGAAGCCACTTGGTGCCTTCGTTGGCTTTCATGTCATAATCGTACCAGACCGCGACGGTCTTTGCCTTCGCCCCGGCCTTCTCGACCCAGATCGCGACATAGGGTTTGATATTCGGCGACCTTTCAGCCGCGGGGATCAGATGCACGCGAATGGGATCGCAGCTGGGGCGGCTAGGGCTGTGGCTGAGGGTCTCCGCTGCCGCCTGGCTGCAGCCTCGCAGAGGGGCCAGCGCCCCTGGCAGGTCCGGCAAGACCAGCGCCCCTCCCAGGCTTGACGTCCCCATCGTCCCGCCGCCAATTGCGGGGCAATATTTACCTCCCGCCGCGGCGAGCGGCCGCTGCCGAGCCCAGCCTCCAGGCGCGCGCGCTCCTTGTCGACGAACCGGCCGAAGCTGCCGCGTCCTCGCGGCCGCCCGCCCGGCGACTGCCGGCCGCGGCCGCACCTCATGCCACCGCGGGCGCGACGCCGAGCTCGAAGCCCTCGCGACGCAGCGCATCGATCAGGACGCACAGCTGCAGCTCCTCGCGATGCGCGGACGAGCATTCCGCACTCCTGCCCTCCCACGCCACGTTGGAAACGCATACACGCACGGAGCAATGTTTGCCGGCGTAGTGCGACAGCGATCAGCGACCAGCGTTGCCGCCGGACACCTTCCCGCCGATTTCGGACGGTTTCAGACAAGATTGTGGAACACATTCTTGCCAGGCTTAATGGCGCCGCCTGCCGCGTGCGCAGGCGCGCGTGTGTGGGCGTGCGCAACGTGCGTGCCGCATGCGTGCGTGTGCTGTGTGTGTGTGTGTGCGTGTGGCGTGTGTGTGTGAGATATTCGTTTTGAGGTGGGGCGCGGGAAGGTCGTGGGTCCGCCTTCTGACCAGTCGGGCGCGTGACCTTGATTGATAGACTGCATCTGTTCGGCGATGAGCCGCTCCCCGATGGCGCGTGACGTCACCGCCTTGCCGCCGAAGCCGCCAACCGATTCAAGACCCGAAACGCCATGCTGGGGGTGGGTTGGGTGGGGGTGCGAGTGATGCGGACTGCGCGCGGCCAAGATGAATGAGATGAGTGGTTGAAGAAGGGCGGTGTGGCGTTTCAATGACTTAGCTAACGTAAGATGCATTATGCGAAATTATAACCAGCATGGCTGCTATTGCGTGACCTAGCCGTTTCATTGCGAGGACGCCCGGATCTGTGGGACTGCGCCAGCGCGACGGGCACGACGCTGGAATCGCGCGCCCGATGCGGCGGTTATGCCCGGGCACCCGCACCTGCGTGTCGGGCGGTCGATCGGCCCCGGGTCCAGCGCCTGCGTCACCGTCGGCGCCGCGATGGTGTCGGCGATGCCGGCGGCGTCCCCCGGCCCGGCGACCTGCACGATGTCCCCCGCCACAGCCTCGGACAGCGCAACCTTGGACAGCCCGACGCGCTTCTCGATCTTGGTGATCCGCAGCTCGTCGATTACCGCGCCCCCGCCGCCGGGGTGCTGCAGCACGCGGACGCGGTCGCCGACGCGCGCACGACCGGAGGCGACGCGGCCGGTGGCGAGGCGGCCTACGGATGGTCGCGCACTTCATGCCACGAAGCGAAAGGTGGCATCGATCAGCTTCGGGGGCGGCACGTGCTGCACGATGGCGTCGAGCTGCGGCGCCATGACGCACCTGGGTCGGCGGCGCGCCCGGCTGCGGCAGCGTGGGCGACGCCCAGCCCTGCGGCCGCACCGGACGGTTGGGGATGGTGGCTCCCGCTAGAGTGGAAAGATCGCCGGTACAGACAATGCCTGACAATCGTAGCCAGGAACATAGGTACAGATTATGTGTCGAGCTGGGGACCCCACGGCGTGCCGATGCGTCGGGTTTGCAGTGGATCGGGGCGGCGGCGGCGGCAGGTGCAGTCGCGGCGCGGGCGCGGCGCTTCCGGTGGCGCGCCTGCTTTGCGGAGGCGTAGAGCACCGGGAAGTCCAGCTGCGCGTCGCTGGCCCCCAGGGCTGCAAACAGGTCAAACAGCTGGCTGGCCACGGCGTCACAGCGCGCCTTTGGGGGGGAGCGGGGCAGCAAGTGGTGGCAGCGACGCTTCGGGAGAGGCGGGCGCGGCGATTGTCGGTGGTGGATGGAGACAGGCCGAAGGCGCGCGCGCGGCGGGCGACGGCCAGGCCGATGCGCCCCATGCCGATGATGCCGAGCAGCTTGCCGCCGACGCGGTGGCCCAGCATCGCGCTGGGCGCCCAGCCGGCCCATTGGCCCGATCGCCATCAGCTTTGCGCCCTCAGCGAGCCGCGCGGTACGGAAAGGATCAGCGCCATCGTCATGTCGGCGGTATCCTCGGTAAATACCCCCGGGGTGCCAGGCCGCGCGCCATGGCCTTGCTTAGCCCAAACTTGGACTGGGCAGTGGCCCTGGGTTGTGTCGCGTTCGGGGCGGCGAACAGGCTTTCGGAGAGGCCGGCGCAGGGCAGGGGCGCCACGCCGGCCGCATGACCTGTTGATGCCCGACTGTCGGACGCCGCCAGCGGCCCCGCTGGTGCGGCACCGTGTGGATAAGCAGTTGACATGGCTTCTGCGCGCTTCGGCGCACTTCGACTGGTCGACCAGCAGCACCGCGCCATCGACCATCGACAGCACGCGCTCCACCTCGCCTGCGGAGAAGTCCGGCAGTGACAGGGCGTGATGACGAGTGCATTGATATGCACATGCAGCCGCCGCATGCTCGAGTCCCAGGCCGGCCTCGTTGCGGCGCGGCATGCGCGCAGCACGCCGTCCACAGCCGCCTCCCTCGCAAACTTTGCAGCGGCGCGGGCCCACGCCGCCGGCCCGTGCCGCTCACCGCCAAAGTCGGCGTGCCCCGGGGTGTCGAGCGCGTTGATCAGATGCCCCTGGTAATCGAAGTCGTCACCTGTGGAAGGGGCCGGGGGGTCAGCAGCGCGGCGACCCATTCTGCGCTGGTCCAAAGCATCGCCACCCCCGCGCTCCGCGAAACGGCCGCGGCCGGCGCGTGCAGGCGCTCTGAACGCCGCTGCCATACAGACGCGATCCCTGGAAGCGCCCAGACCCCCCCCACACACCAGCTACCGTTTCCCATTCGTACGCTGGAATTTATGGAGGACGCTGATGGACACGAAACAAATTCCGTGCAGCGGGCGATTTAGGTGCCCCTTGGGGGGTGGGTCCTGGTGCATGCACCGTGCGTCGCCGCGGCCGTGCATGCGCGCACACGTGTGCTGAGATCGTGATGCCCCGCGCCTTCTCCCGGCGCCGCGTCGATCGCGCTCATAGCCCGAAACGCGAAACGCTCGCACTGCGCCAGCAGCCGGCGACAGCGTCGTCTTGCCGTGGTCAACGTGCGCGCAGATGCACCAGTTGCGGATGCGCGACGGGTCGACGGCGCCGCTGGGGGCTGCGCCGGGCGTGGCGACGGCGGCGGCGGGCGACGGGCTGCTGCCGAAAGCGCGCAGCGTGGCGGCGATTCTCCAGCACGCTGCCATCCGGAGCGGCGCCCGAGGCGCCTGCGACAAGCGCCGCCAAGAGCGGCAGGAAAACGATCGCCTATCACCGGTTCACCCCTTCATCCGGTTGGCAAAAAGACAAAACGGGTTGCGCCAAAGAGTTGTCCAAACAATCATAACTCGGCGTCGACTACTAGTCAGATACTCTCGAGAGTTGTTGCAGCGCGGGTACCTGGTTGACGCAGTTCACCTCGCTTGGCGTGATGGGTACCGGGGCCGAATTGCCGAATGACGACCGAATATAGTTCAGTACGTTGACCATTTCGTCGTCGGTGAGCAATTGGCCGTAGGGCGTCATGGGTACGTTGCCTGGGTATTTTTTGCCATTGACCTCGATGGGGCCGTACAATCCGACCGCGATCCGATGGCGGTCGGCGTTTCGGCGTTGCCCTGTTTCCGACCGATGCCGACTGCGGCGAGCGGTTGCGTCCACATCGGCGATGCGCCATCATACCGCGCCAATACAAACGCGCGACGCCCACGGGGCTTGCTTTGCAGCGACCGCGCCACGCACCGCCGCGGTCACGCGAGCGGCGCGAGCGGCAGACGCCTGCCCCACTGATCCAGCCGCGTCGGCCCCGCCGCGACGCGCGCTGCACCAGCGGCGCTCGGTGCAGTCCCTGGCCAGCAGCCGCAGCGGGCTCGTGGGGCTGCCTGCTGGCACTTGGCGCTTGGACATGACCTACGGCAGAATATCATGGTTGGTGCGGATGGGCACATGACAGCAGCAGTGCGCTTCCAATTGAGTGCGGCACGCTGTAATAGAAGGAGCGACGATCCAGCCAGGCTGCAGGCGTGGTGCTGGATGGAGCATCGATGAAACTTAGATGGGGGGGAGGGACAGCATACGTTGTGTGAGGTGCGGCGTTTTGTATCTGCGCGCGCCCGAACGACCCACGCACCCGCCCGGCTTGGCCGGTTCCGCGCAGCAAACGCGTCCGAAGCCTCCTGCACCAGGCGCGCCAAGGCGGGGTTGCCGGGGTCACCTGCGGCGCAGGGATGCCGTACAAGCTCAGCGAAATCGCCGAGCGCCACAATGTGATGTACCTGCCGATCATCAGCTCGGCGCGTGCTGTTCCGCGCGCTGTGGACTTCCTGCGACCCGTAAGAGCAGGTTCACCGGATGTGGGCCGCGAAAAGTACCCTACGCAGCGAGCACGAAAACCGGCAGCTCGAAGAGCGAATGTGGAAAGTGATCCAGTATAAGCAGCAGGAAAAACGCACCATATCCCCCTGGGCCCGGTACGGAACCTGACGGCCTGCGCGCGGCGTGCTCATGCTAGGCTGGGGTTTACCGGTTTCTAGTTTGGGGCTGTGGCAACAAAAGCTACGTGGGGCGCTCACAAGTGGAATCCAGGCAAGCAGCATCCAGGCCTTGACATCAGAGGGCAATCGGTCAAATGCATGTCGATATGGAGCACCTGCACGACAGCAAGCGCGCGGCGGATGGCGGCCGCCGCCTCCTCGCGGGCCTCGGGGCGGTGCTGACTCAGCGCCATCAGGGCGTCGATCAGGTCCAGCAGCGTCGACAGCTGGCCTGTGGCGGTTAGGGGGCGCCGCCCGGTCGCGCGCACGTGCGTGAGGGTCGGCGGGGCCGTCAGGGGTGGAATCGCCTGCGAAGGCGAAGACGATCGAGAAATATCTGGGGCGCGATTTCAAGGTTTTGGCCAGCTATGGCCACGTCCGCGACCTGCCCCCCAAGGACGGGTCGGTCGATCCCGACGACGGCTTTGCGATGCAGTGGCAACTGTATCCCGACAAGACGAAGCGGATGAAGGAAAAAAGCCCCTCCCAGGACCGAACCTGGGTGGTTGGCGCCATAGTACTCTTCGCACTCCGCGGCCGCCTCCCGCAGCATCCGCACCCCCTCGTCGGCCCCCGCCGCCCCGCCGCCGGCCACCAGGCTGCGCGCCACGTTGCGCGCTGCCCAGGCCTTCTCGGGCACGGGCGCGCCCCGGGCCTTGGAAGTCGAGGGGTCCAGACCGACGAGGCGGGCGGATCGCCCTTCTGGGACGGGGTCGCGGGGAAATTTTCGCGGTGTTTGCAGTAGAGGCTGACCATTCAAGCGGCCACGCAAACGGATGTTTCCGACCTATCCTCGGGAGATTCGGGCGCGTGCGGCAGCTGCAGCAGCAGCATCGCCAGCGAAAGCGCCAGCAGCCGCCGGAACCGGCCGCGCCGCAGCGCAAGGGTCCCGGCGCTGCATGGCGACGGTGCACACCTTTAGCAAATCCATGGACGCCGCCGCCGACTGCTGCGCCGCCGCACTTCGCGCGCCTGCCGCGCCGCGGGGATCATGTTGGCCTCCGCCAGCTCAGCCAGCACGCGCGCCACAGTGTGGCGCGGCCCAGCAGCGTCCAGCGCCGCGGACGGCGCCGCCAGCGAGTCGCGCGGCGTCGCTTGCGCGCGCTCCTTCAGCTGGAAAGCGACCGAGGACGAAGTCGCCGGCGCCGGTCGTCTCGCACGATGTTTCGCCTTGCCGCCAGGCGCCGCCAAGTCGCGCGCCGCCGTCGCTATCGCCGCCGTCTGCCGTCGGCCCCTGACGGCGCCGGAGTCGGGGCGGTCCAGGAAGGGCTCCACGCTGAGTCGAGCAGCTGTGCATACACGCAAGCCGGGACCAAGATTGACGACAGCGGCGCGCTCCCTCCCCCCACACCCGCCCCGCCCGCCGCCGCGCCCTCCTGCAGCCGGTCTATCAGGTCGTCGAGCAGCTGCGCGGCGGCTTCCGCGCGCCCGGCGCGAGCGTGCGCGGCGGCGAGGGACAGCATGCGGCCGGCGGACGAGGGGTCGTCCTCGGGCAGCACGCCGATCCGGCTGCTGACCACAAACGGCTGCTGCAGGGCGCCATTGGTCGCAAGCGGCGCCACCTGCCCGACCGCCCGCCGCCCGGCTCGCCTCGGCCGCCAGGTGAGCAGCCACCGCCGACAGACGAGCTCGTGGTGCGTCGCGCGGTCTGCGCCGATCCGGGCGCGGAAGGCGAGGGGCGTGGTGCTTCCAGCGCGCCGAGCGGCGATGTCGTTCATTTCGCGAGCTGACCTTCTGGGACGATCTCAGCGACGGCGAGGCGTGCATCGGGGCGCATCCACCACGTCAGGTCACATATCGGCGTCGGGCCGTCCAACGCGAAGACGATCAACCGATCACCTCGCAGTGCTGCGGCCTGAGGCATGGATGACGCTCGGCAGTCTGCGGCCGAGGCTGGGGGGCGGCCATTGCGGCGGTGCGACCTGCCAGGATCGGCGGCGTCCTCGCCCAGCCTATTTGCGCGACGATCACGTCCTTGATGATGTGCTGCCGCCTGAAATCCCCGTCCCCGCCATTGCCGAGGTCCAGCAAGCCCTTGCACGCGCCGCCGAAGTCGTTTCATTATTTAAGCTACTGCTGCTGCTGCTGCTGCTGCTGCTGCCGCTACTGCTACTGCTGCCGCCGCCTGGCGCGGCCGCCTCCAGGGCGAATGTGACCTGCAGCCGTGCGAGCAGCAGGCGGCCGCCGACGCCGCCGCTGCCGCCTGCCATGCTGCCTGGCGGCGCGGGGCCCGCGGTGGCGACACCACGCAGCTCGAGCTCGTACCTGGGGCGTATTGATCAAGGCAGTCAGGATTGCAGCGCAGGCGTCTCTTCATTGACAACAATGAGCAGGGTGCCTTGCGATCTGACTAAGGCGCGGCCCATGCTGAGGCCTGCGCATGATCGCATGAGGCAGGCTGCGGCTGCATCCAAAGCTCCGCTCCGCTCCCCACCACCACCACCACAACACACAACGTGCCCAAAATGGAGGTCTCGTGTGCACTGGTTTCCCCGCCCGACCGGCCGCTCACGTCGTCTCCTGCGCCCTCAGCCGCCGCCGCTCGCTCCAGCCGCGTTCCTCCGCCTCCTCGCGCGCGCGCCGCGCCTCCTCCTCCCTCCGGCGGGCCGCGGCCTCCTCCGCCATTCGCGCCTCTCGGCTGCCGCCCTGCTCGACGTTTTGGCGTCGCCCATGGCGGCGACCGCCCATGGCGTGGGATGACTCTCCCCATGCGGGGTTCAGCGCATGCGAACCCTGGTTACCGCTTCACGCCGACTGGGAGACACGCAATGTAGCGGACCAAAGCGCCGATCCGCATTCGATGTTGGCGCCCGCATCCGCTGGACGCTCCGCACCACGCGGCCGCCTCGGCCTCGGCCCCTGCCGCTCTTTCTCCCGCAGCACCGCCTCTTCTTGCTGGATGCGCCGCGCCAGCTCCTCGCCCAGCTGCGACTCGCCGCGCTCGAACGCCTGCGGCGGCGGTGCGGCAGCGGCAGCGGCGTCGGCTGCTGGCCGAGCAGCTTGGCGTCACCAAGGGCATGTTCTACGCGCGCTTCGACACGCGCGAGGGTTTCCTCGAAGGCTGTTGCGGTGTGATCGTTTGAATTGGCAGCTGCTGTGCGATCCAACGCTGCCTTCAGCCGGGGTCGCTGATCGCGGGCAAGATCGGTGAAAAGAAGCAGCCCGCTCCTGCCACGACAAGCGATGTCACGATCAGCAGCCGCGACCGAATCATCTCCCCGAAGCCAAGGCGACCAAGGGCGACCTCGCGGATTATTATGCGTCGCGCGCCCGCTCTGCTCCCGCACACCGCACGCCGCGCGTCGCCTCGTCCGCTGTCCGCAGGGCCGCGGCAAGAAATGCTTTTTCCAGAAGCACGACAGCGGTCTTCGGCGAACACAGCCTACCAGCAGGTCAAGGAGTCGTTTCACTGCCAGGAAGTAGGGGAGGCATCGTACAGAACAAGCTCACAGACACAGACACACACACACAACAACCCAGCCTCGCAGCCTTGTCATCTTTCTGACGATCGCCCTGGTCATCGGCCGCTTTCCCGCGGATTTCGAAGATGCACGCGGCTCTCCTGCTGCCGGCTCTGCAGCGCGGCGGCGTCGAGGCGCTCGGCGGCGGCGGAGCGGCGGCCCGCTGGACCGACACGAGGAACGCCAGGACGAGCGCCCAGCCGTCGGCGGGGCTGACGTCGATGGCGGCGGGCAACGTCCGTTCGAGCGCGGCAATCGAGGACGCAGGCTCAGGGCTCGTTCCAGCAATATCCCAAGCTTCTCAAGGACGACACGCTCGTCCACCTGATCTGCGCAATGTGTTGACACCTTAGCACGTGTGCACTGCAGGCTGCATGAGCAATGCTTGACCCCGCAATCATAATGCATTTTATTGTTTGAAGCTCGCACCGTGGCCTCAGGCACAGATGAAGCAGCACGCCCCGCAGCTTCAGCCTAGGATGGTGCCGCTGCTGCCGCTGCCGTCGGCGAAAGGAAGCACCTTCCGCGACCTGCGGTCCTCGCAGTTCAGCATCGCCTTCACGCCGGAATCACAACGCCCGGGCTTCGCTTGGCGAAACCCAGGGCGCGTGTGACGAACACTCGCCATCCCCTTTTGTTGCAGGCCCGGCGATCGTCAATTTACTACGACAAGCTTCTTTGAAGCTTGCGACTCGCGCATACTCGCCCCGCTGGTCGGCAGATCATCGTTCCATTGGATTGAGCGATTGCAAGCAACGCGTAAGATTGCAAGAATCGCAAGCCACATGCACATGCAAGCTATTAGCTATATGCGCGGCCTGGCGTGCTCCATACACAGTGCACTGCGGGCATCGGGCGGCTGGTCGTCACAATCAGGCACGACAGACGCTTGGGGGAGATGCAGCCAAGTGCGGCTGCTCGTCGACAACACGGTGCCTATCACGTGGTGACACATGAGACCAAGCGCTCGCGATACGCCTGGCGAGCAAGTGGCGTGGGGCCGCGACGAGATCGACACGGGTTATCTCGCGCGCCAGTTCCGGTACGATGACGATACGGATGGTCGTGACCCTTCAGCCGACATTCATATATCAACCTTCTCTCTCTCTAGTGCAGAAGAGAGAGAATCTGTGTGTGGGTGTGTGTGTGTTGGTGCTGTGTGATGCTGCGCGCGGAGTTGCCGGTGCACAGGAACAGTACGTTGTAGATGCGGTCGCTCATCGTGTGGTCTGGGATTTGGAGGAGTTGCCGGAAGCGTTGCACGGTTTTCACCGGGAGCAACGTGTCTAGGACCGGAAAGCGCTGGTCACAATCTCGCGAGCAGCGCCTCCACCTCGTCGGCGGTCGGCAGGCTCGGGATCGCGCCCGGCCGCTGGACGCAGATGCTCGCCGCCGCGGACGCGAACAGCAGCGCGCTCTGCGGCTCCAGGCCCTCCAGTACCGCCACGGCAAACGCCGCGGTGAAGCAGTCGCCCGCGCCGGTCGTGTCCACCACTTTGGGCGCCCGCACGCACGCCTGGCGCAGGGGCGCCGCCTTGGGGACTTGGGAAAGGAGCCGAGGGCGGCAGAGCAGTACGGCCGCTCCAGGCGCGCAGGGCATTGCGAGCGGTCTGCCAGCTGCTGGCTCACCAAGCATCACAGCTCGTCGTATCGTGAACATGAAGATCCTCCCGGCCACCAGATCCCCCGTCAGCCCATGCACCTTGCATATGCGCTCACAGTTCCGCACCCGAGATAACCATGCCCGCCCC
>NNCB01001235.1:0-11601 GCA_002317545.1 Scenedesmus quadricauda | reverse complement strand
GTAGAGCAGCTTGGGGCCCGACATTGGCGATCGTCGGGTCCTCAGATGCATTGTTCTGCTGCAGCTCTGTTTGCTCGCCGTAACCCATTGCAGGGGACCGAGCGCATCAGCCATCCTGGCCACACGCTGAAGTTGTTCGATTTGTGGTGACTCAGAATCAAGAAAATGGCGGTCAGCATTGCAACCAATCATTCCCCCTTCAACAAACAAACAAAACCCCGACCTTCCTCGGAAAGATCTAGTCCCCTAGTATGCGGTAGATGTCGCTGACGTCATAGGCGGCGCTTTCGCGCCGCGTTGCAGTTCTTCGGATGAACATACGGCGGCGCTCGATCCGCGCACCGCCGACCGAGCCAATGATGGCGCAACACACATTTTCGAAGCGTCGATGCAACACTACTAGACTGTGTCCGCCAGCCGTCGATCCTGAAAGGCCGCTGTTGGCTGTAGGGGGGCCAAGAGTTCTGCGCCTGTGTCAACGTCTGCGTGATGGCTTGCGGCCCACTGCGATGAGGCCCATTGCCTGATCAGCCAGTCATTGCACCAACGCTGCACACAGGGTGTCCGTGGTGCAGTGCCCCTGGCGGATGGCTACCTGCCAGAGGTGCGCGCAGCTGTGCTTGCTGCTTGTTGTTTAGCTGTGCGGGTGTCCGGGTGGTACCTGCCGTGTACGTTTGTGCATGTGTGCGCGTGTATTAGCGTGTGTGTGCACGCGCGTCGTGTGTGTGAGGGAGGGGAGAGAGAGAGAGAGAGAGAGAGAAGTGATGTGCCTGTCAGGCTTTTGCTTGTGTCGCATGTTCCTGGTGTCGCCTGTCCATGCTGCCAGCATTGGCTGTTCTGTTCGGTCTCCCCATGCTGCGCAGACTTCCACTCCGCAACAGGATTGCATGCACAAACGCACCTACACATATACACACGCAGACACACACACACACACACACGCACACACACACACGCATCCGCCCGGCATCGCAGCCCTATCTCCAGGCGTGCGCGACATTTGCGACGAAGCCGGCAGCCTCATGCATCGTCGACGAGGTCAGACCGGCTTCGGCCGCACCGGCGACGCCTACGCGGCTTCCAGTGGGGCGTGACCCCCGACATCATCACCATGGCCAAGGGCATCGGCAACGGCTTGCCGATGGGCGCGTGGCCCGCGCCGAGATCGCGGCGGGCCTGACGCGCGCGATCCATTCGACACGTGGGCGGGGCGGGGACGTCTTTGACGTGCTGTGTGTGTGGTCTCGCGGGGCGGCTGAAGGGCCCGGCAGCGCGCGCAGCGGGATACAGGCCGTTGGCTGCGCTTGCTGATGGGCCGGCGCAGACCCCCGCAGCTGAGGGGGGCGACGGGACAGAGGTTGCCTGCTGCGGCGGCTGTCCTGCCCACGACACCCCTTCCGGCCGCCCGCGCCTGTGCAGGTTTGGCGGCGACCCTATGTGCACGCTGGCGGCCGCGCATGCTGCGAGTGATCGACCGGGAGCGCATATCAGGACCACTGCAAGGACGTCGGCACGCACCTGCTCGAGCGGTGCGCGGCGTGTGTGGGGGCGCGATGGCGGTCACGCTTTGACCCCCATTGGCTCGGACGTTTGTATTGCTCCTGTTGCGCATGACCAAGGCATGGGTAACCTGCCCCGCTCTGTGGCCACGCCGGTGTCTTTCTTGGGCGCTGACGGCGCCTCGTTGCAATGCTCGTGCGTGCCGATCCGATGGCGCGACGTTCATGACCACTGTGCAGTGCCGCCTCCGCATCAAGCCCTTCTGTCTGCGACGCATGTCCACTGCTATCGGCCTGTCCCCCCGCCCCCCCCCCCCGGTCTGCCATCCCTCCGGCTGGCGGGGCTGCAGGCCAAGCACTCCATCATTGGTGACGTGAGGGGGCAGCGGCCTCATGCTGGGGCTCGAGCTGGTGAAGGACAAGGGACAGCAAGGTGGGTGTCACAGCAGCTTGCACGTCCAGGAACAGGCAAGCTGCATGTGGTTACGCCTGTGTCCTAGGCTGCGTATGTGTGTCTATTCGGGGTCGAAAGACCTGCCGATCGTGCGCAACGGTGCGGCGCCCACCATCGTGCATCGACCACCCCGCGCGGCGTCCTCTCGGATGCCGAAGCCCGCGAGCATAATGTCGGCGGCGAAGTGCTGGCGGAGGTGTTCTGATGTCGCGCATTGGTAAAAAGGCTGTGGAGATGCCGAGTGGCGTCACCGCCGCGATCGACGGCGGCCAGCTGTCGGTCAAGGGTCCGAAGGGCACGCCGCGCGATGCGGCTTCCTGGCCGACGTCATGGACCACTGCCTGTCGAAGCTGTAGTCAAAGGGAAGCTGCCGGTCAAAGCTAGACGAAGGGGGGCAACGACTCTCGGGGCCCGTCGGATGAGGCAGGGTTTTTTTGTCGACCGCATTCGTGCCCGCGCAATCGCACTGCCGATCGAGCTTGGATTTTGCATCGCTTAAGATGCGTTCAACTGGTGCATCATGGTAATATCGACCGTTTGTTTCATGTCTTTTGCGCTGTGATCACAGCGGCCAGCTGTGCAAACGCCGTCAGCTGGTGTTGCACACGGTAGCTTGATTACCCCCCCCCCCCCGGAAAACATCTCGCTCAATTGGTGGGTGCAGCAGCATGTTTTGATGTATGCTGATGCTTTGCGTAATGGCTTAGGCTGACGGTATCCTGTGCACGTTGCCGGAGCCAGCCCAGAGATGTTTCGGAGGCATGAGCGGCAGCACGCAGATGCAAATCATGAAGCATCGGCCTCAGTGTTCTGCGCCGCTGACGCAGTGTCACCTGCCGCTGGCTTCTGTGCCCGTGCTGCAGACGGGCTCAATCCTTGCTTCCCCCGCCGCATTTTGCATTCACGCGCGGTGCGGAGGCCGCACATCGAGTGCCATTCCCAGCCGCCAAAACTAGCGCCGCATCAGAGCGCAGATGCTGCCTGCCGCCCCTCTTCTGTGTATCGGATGCATGCCCAGTTACTTTCAAGGCCGTCCAGAATCCACTACTTCCGCAGGCCGGTGACAAATTTCTGACAGGGCGGCGCCATGACCACACTGTTGCCATGTTGCAAACATCGCGAGGACCCAGCACTCGCCCGGCGCGTAAGTCATGCTGGCATATCGGCCAACCATGATTAAATGTCGGCTTTGTACGCCCGCTGCAGGACCAGTCCGTCACGCGTTATCACTTCACCGAGTTGCCTGCTCGTTGAAGTAGTTGGTCGCGCCGATGAGGAGGTTATTCGAAATGTTATCGAGGTGACCCCGGTACTTGAGCCACGGCCCGGCCATCGAGATATGGTCGGTGGTACACTTGCCCTTAGCCTTGATCACCGGGTCGCCGTCGGTTGCCCCGGGTGAGCGATGCAGGGATGCCAGTATTTTGTTGTAAGCCAAACGTAGGGTCTGCCGCCGCCCGATCGTGACGGGGCGCGACATCCTGCGGACACCATCGCCTTCGGTGGAGCCCGTGCTGCGCATGTCCTTCATCACCCGCTCCACTCGGACAGGCTGCCGCAGCCTCCGCGGGGGACGTGTGGCCGCTGGCCTTCATAAAAACCCTTTGACGGAACCACATTTTCATGTGTCTGATCCAGCACGCTGCCGCCGCGTTTTCGAACCCGCCAGGCAGCGGCGATGGCGCGCCCGCGGCCAGCATCAGGACTGGAACTTCCCACTGGATCCGACCGCCCTGGGCGCTGCAGTTCGACGACCAAACCTGCCAGAAAGCCCGCAAGGGCGACTGGGACTGGGAACGGGCCTGGGCCGCCACCAGGTAGATGAATTTGAGCGCGACGGGCTGCGGGCCAAATCAGGTGTGGAGGCATTGCGCCGTTTGGGCATAGGGGCGCCGCGCTGTATGCGAGGGGCTGAAGCAGCTCGCCCGATCGATCCGTCAAAATTGTCGGGATGCGACCAGGTCAACTCTGAACCTTTCCACGCGCCCGAGCAGCAACATTGCACGGCGTATGCGCGTGCACGCGTATGCGCGCGCACGCGCGCGCGCACACACACACACACACACACACACGCACGTGCCCGCATGAACACACACACACACACACACGTGCCTGCAGACAACACACTCACACACACACGTGCCCGCTGAACGACACGCAACCTGCACAACAAGCAGACCGGCAACACCACCAGGCAGATGAATTCACCATGACGCGGCGCAGAGCCGGTCCTCAGCAGCTACCTGTTCGACTCATGCTGGCGCACCGTACGTCAGCGCGCCCGGCCCTCGTGCTTCCAGCCCCTGGCACTCGGTGCTGCTGCCGACCCGGTGAGGAGTTCACCCACGACGAGTGGCACAGGTCGAGGCGGGCGTGAAGCACGCTGCCCTGGCGGACGTGGAGGCGTGCTAAAGAAGGTGCGCGGGGTGCGGGGTTGGTTTGCCGTGTCCGTGCTGCGGTATCCTGTGTATCTGCTTGTGTGTGCGTATATATGTATGTGTTTGTGTGCACGAGGTGGGGGGTGGGCAGTTGTGGTGGGGTGTGGGCGTGCTATCGCTGGTCGAAGTGCGGGGTTTGCTCTGTACCTAGGAGGATGGTTGCGGAGAAGTTCTGCTCCAGCCGGAGTCCGAGGCTGGAGCCGTTCGCTGTGCGTTTCACCTCCACATGCGTCCCACCTGATCGACTCGCGACCGCCAGCCTGCAGACCCCCCGACTGGCTTGCCGCGCGGATTTCGAGGCCGGCGGTGCCCGCCCTTTTTCAATGTTGCAGGACCCCGCGTGCCGCGGCTACAGCCAGGCGCTGCTTTACTACAGGGGTCTACGCGCTCGGACGCAGCGACGCGCACGCGCTGTGGAACCGCGGCCACAGGTCTGGCGCGGCAGCTGCACTCGACGCATCAGCGAGGTGCTGCCATCGACATCCACCCCGCGGCGGTCTGGGGCGGCCCAGCCTGTTGGACCACGGCATCGGCGTCGTGATCGGAGAGACCGCCGAGATTGGGGACAATGTGTCTCATAGAGCAGGTCGGTTGGCGGGCGCGGCCAACGGATCGGCAAAGCGCCACCACGACTGCACGCGCTCGCCACGTCGTCATCCTCGGTTCGAGGCGCTGCGCGTTGATGTCGTTGGTACCAGCAAAGCGGGGCGCACGGGGTGCAGGTGGCGCGTGCGGCCGCCTTTCCTGCCCCCGTCGGCAGTCCGCAATCCGCAGCGCGTCTGCGCACCGGCGCCGGCACTGAAATTGGCAGCGGTGCGTTTGCGCAACCTCGGCAGAACGTCACCCTGGGGGGCACCGGCAAGGAGGACGGGGACCGCCACCCGAAGATCAGCGACGACGTGCTCATCGGGGCAAACGTGACGGTGCTGGGCAGCATCCCTGTCGGGCAAGGCGCACAGGTGAGTGCGGCCCCGTCAGCTGGTGTGATTGCACACACAGCGGGTGAGGCGGCATTTTGCTGGATGGCAACGTTTTAACGGCCAAGGAGCTGGCTTTCGTGGGATGTGTGCAGGGGTGTGGACGTCAGTGGCCTGGCCTGCCTGGAAAAGATCTGGACACCTCGACGCTCTCTGCGGGCGGTGGCGCGGGCTCCTTGGTGCGAAGCCTGTGCAGCCGCACACGCTCGTGGCGGGGTCTCCGGCGAAGCCCGTCGGCAAGATCCGGGATGCGGCCCGAGCAGATTCAGAAAGCCAGCAGTCGGCTGGCAGCGTTGGGGCCGGCAACGTGGCTTGCATATCATGCGCCTGGCTTGCCTTGCGTGCTGCTGTCTTGCCGGCTCGCCCGTTCACTGAATCAAGCCGTCTGGTGACGCGCGCATGCTGGCCGTGTGTTGCGCCGCCGCAGGCAACGCCGGCTCTCGGCATGATTGGAACGGCCGCTTCAAGCCAACAACCCTGACCCTGACAGCGAGGCGGCACCGTGCGAGAAGGGCGACGCCGCCTGCGCAGCAGCAACGGCAACGGCACGGCGCCGCCTGCCGCCGTCGGCCCAAGGGCGCCGGATCGGGCTGGCGCGGCAAAGGACTGGGAGCGTCAACGGCAGCAGCAAGGCGCAGTGCTGGCAGGCTGGCACGGCTCGACGCAGCGACGCTTCAACGGCGGCGCGGGTGGCGGCGAGAAGACTGCGACGGCAAGGCCACTCCTGCGGCAGCGGCGGCCCCGCCGTTGCAGACGCGGCCGCCGCCGCGCCCAGACGTGCGCCGGCCCTTCTCGCCGGCGCACGATGTGCGGGCGCCCTCACCTTGTGGATGTTGGATTGATGGTCAGACTGCAGTGGTTGTGGGGGGCTGCGGCCTTGGCCTGCAGGGCATTGCACGTGCAGCTGTCGGCACGCCGACGCGATAGATGCCGCGGAATTTGGTTTGGCCCGCCCTCGGCCAGTTTTCCGGATGGTTGAACAAAAGCGCGTTGCCGCCCGCCCCGCGCGCAAAGGTGTCGACGCCGACAATCGGTACCAGCGACGGCCGCGCGGCAGTGCCCAGCGCATCCTGCCGCGTACACCCGGCTTTTTCGGAGGGCCTGGATGACCTGGGGCGATCTCGAATGTCCGGGATGCGCCGATCTGATTTCTAAACGGTCCTGTATATCAGCCATGCATCCGAGGTTCGCGGCCGCGCGCGGCGTGTTGTGCATGATCCTAGCACATAAAGAGCGATGCGGCGGCCATCGGCAGGGCCTTCTCCCTCCGTAGTTTGGGCCCTTATATCGCCTGCCTTGTCGTTGGTGGACTTCGGTGTGAAAGCGGAACAGGCAGAGTATCTCGACGCGAGTCGTGCCCGGCTCTGCGTTCCGCGGCCGCGGCGTCTCGGTTGCTGCGGAAACCTCGTGCTGCGCAAGCGCGTGCGCGCAATTGTGGAGCTCGGTTCGATCGGGCATGCGAGAGCGCCCATCACGCCGCGGCAAGTCGAAAGAATACCCAATCAAGTTGCTTTGGCTCGTTCGAAACAGCGCCCAGACCACTGATGCCGCACGGCCGCCCCAGCCTGGAACGCTGCAGGGTGCATTGTCTTCTACCCCGCACCACTCACCCTTTGTAGTGGGCTCGGTAGATGGGGCCTGGGTACATCGGTTCGTGAAAAAAGACGGGCATAGTGTGCTATCGGGGCCGCATACGTTGTCAGGCAATCAAGATGCCAAGCAGCACAGTCACTGGATCTTGACAGCACGATGATGTTGGTCATGCGCACAGTGGCGTCGTAGCTGGTGGTCACTAAGCAATCAAGCACGCAGCTAGAATCCACTATGTCAAACTGCAGCTACTATTCGCCTGGTACTACAGGGACTCATACCTGTAGGTGGGCTGAAACTACGCTTGCCAATGAATTGGTTCAGAGTAACCAGAAATTGTGGAAGTACAGAAGCTCGTCTCCTGATACTAGCCAGCCGGGCGACTGGTACAACGGGAAAGCCACGATGAAGTTTACCGAGCCCCTGGTGATGGACAACAAGGTGGCCCATCGTCTGAGTCACCGGCATGGGGGGTGACCCCCATGATGAATTCGGCCCCAAACTTGCGCAGACGCCCTTCATCTCGGCCGTTTGAACCTGTAAGCGCTGGAGACTACCAGCTCGCACTGCTGCAGTAGGGCAGACAGCGTGCAAGGGCTTGAACTGCCGGCGAGTACGCAGTCCGGCCACATGCATGCTATCTGCCGTGCCGCATGATGCCGCTGGCCTACAGCAGTGTTTCCTGGTTGATTGCATCATCAAAGGAAGATGCTGGTTGAGTCATGCCAAGGGGCAAATGTGGTTGGCTGAGCATGGTACATGTGCCATGGTGGGTTGCAGCGCACGCCAGACCGGAGTCGTGCGATGCGTGCAGCCTGGTGCGGCAGGTGGCGCACGGCGTGGGAGTCATATGTGCGTGTGTGTTTTGTGTGTAGGTGTGTGTGTGTGTGTGTGTGTGTGTGTGCGCGCGCGCGCACGCGTGTGTGCCCGTGCATGTGGCCAATATGGACCAGTCGCCATCGGGGCACTATATGCTGGAAAATAAAATCACGATCCACTTTATGCACCGTGGCCTTGCCTACCTGATCCTGCTCCTGACCATATGAGTCTTTAACGAAGTGCGGACACAGATTCTTTTTCCGGTTTAAATCAACCCCCACGCATCGTCCATCACGCCATTCTATCCCTGAGGTGCCTGGCATCAGCAGGTGAGAGGCAGCGTGGTGCATCACGCTTCTCCCAACTCCGTTCCGGCCGATGACGGCCTTTTTTAGTGCCGTGAGGAGGTTTTCTATAATTACGCCCAGCCGCCCGCCTGTAATGCCATGCACGCCGCTGCTGGCCCCAGCCATTGCGGGAACGTATTGGTCGAATAACGCTGGTGAAAGATGGCGACGCGCGCTTTCGAACCGCTCGTCGGTCAGGTCGGGATAAAAGTGCGACAGGCTCTCGGCCAGGAACAGTCCCTTGTAGATGATCGACCGCAGCTCAGCGAACAGATGTAAAAGCCCTTATCTGGTTCGCGATGAGCGACTGTCGCATGTTCCGGGGACAAATACAGTGCACACTAATATCTGAGCTTTTGTACATTGAATTAACGTAGCCAGCTTCGCTGTGACTACCCCCGGTACGTACAGTCGTAGAAGTGACCAATTCAGCCAACGGGTGTAAAGTCTCGGCTTCCAAAGAAGTTACCGGCAGTACGAGCGCACCAACGGTTTCCTTGAACAACATTACATTAACACCGGCGCCAGCCCCCCAAACTTGACGATGATGCTGCGGCGCACCTGCAGCAGTGGAGGCAATTGTTGCCATGCACTCATCACCGCCCAGGCGTGATCAACAGATCGTTAAAGTAACGACTGTCGACGCAGCAGATGTGCGGCCGTTGCACTTGCGCCTCCGCCGTAGCCGTGCGAGCGAGCCGAAATCGCGGTCGATCGCGGCGGCAAGGTCGCCGGCGGGCGCGGTTTTCGCCGGGCTCAGGCTTTCCCAATAGAAAGCGTGGTTCCACGACTGCGCCGCATTATTGAACAGGCCCTTGTTGCCCGAACCTTCGGCGTGGTGGACGATTTCCTCAAGCGGCTTCGACGCGAGGTCGGTGCCTTCGATCGCGGCGTTGACCTTGTCGACATAGGCCTTGTGATGCTTGCCATGATGCGTCGCCAGCGTATCGGCCGAGATCAGTGCGGCTGGAGGCAGGACGGGTGGCGACATGGTCGACGGCTGTCTCGCGCCTGACCAACCAGTGTATCGGCCTCCAACCCACCGCGTGAACAAACGCAACGCACACTCTCATTCGACTGCATACATTCCTCACACCGGCACTGCAGAGCGCCCTGTTCCAGACACTGCGTTGGGCGCGTCTGTCGCGGGCCCAGCCTTGCAGCAACGGCCGCAGCAGCAGCAGCAGCAGTTGCTGCAGCAGCAATTGCAGCGGCGGTCGCCACCATGCCCGCGGTCGGGAATTTCGGCGCCCCACGCTGGCAGGCGCGTCGCGCAGGTGCGGGATGCCGCCCGGAGTCGGGACGTCCTCTTCACTTCGTCCTCGGCATGCGTGTCCGGGGAGATCAGCGTCACCTCGCCTTCCAGCCCACCGAAGATATGGTAGTCGTAGGCGGTGATCTTCACCATGGCACGCTGGCCGGGGCGCAAGCAGAGCGATGCCCTCGCACGCACTATCTCTCGGCAAAGCAGCGGGCGGAGCGCTGGGGGCGGCGGAGGCCTCCAGCAACGAGCGTCGCGGATCGTTGCGGCGCACAGGACGCAAGCGCAACAGCAGCAACAGCAGCAGCAGCAGCAGCAGCAGCAGCAGCAGCAGCAGCAGCAGCAGCAGCATTTGGACTTGCTGCCTTCAGCTGCAAACTCACAGCCAACAGCAGCAAGAGGGCCTGTTGTTTCGTGACCGCCCCGCCTAGAGCCGCAAGCAAGACGAAGCAGGCGATGATGAGCGAACCGAACGCGAGCATGAAGGCGATGCTGTGGACGATCGCTTCGCTTGTCATCACCGGTTGCTGCGTCGGCGGCGGTGCCGGGCGGGAAGCCGCCCCTCGGGGCATCGACAGTGCTCGCGACGGCTCGCCCTTGCACCCAGGGGGCGCGCGGGGCGAGCCCACCCCCGTTCCTATCGCTGGAGGCTTCGACGCTGGCTGCCCCAGGGCTGAGC
The DNA here is from genome assembly GCA_002317545.1 of Scenedesmus quadricauda. NCBI lineage: Eukaryota > Viridiplantae > Chlorophyta > Chlorophyceae > Sphaeropleales > Scenedesmaceae > Scenedesmus > Scenedesmus quadricauda. Next base: position 1,537 of record NNCB01001235.1, on the reverse strand, counting down.
CGCGCTGATGGCGCTGGCCTCGGAGTACAGACCCCGGCATCGGTTTCTGTCCCGGCGCAGCCTTCGGCCCATTGCGGCCGGCAGGTCGGCAACGACAACGCGCATCATAGCGCTGAACGTACCATCCCGCATTTCCAGTGTGCACCGGCCGGCTTCGAGGGAAGTGGACGTTCAGCCGGTTCCGCGGAAGCACGGCCACCCTTCTGCCGGCACATCAAGCGCAGGCAGGGCTCCATCGACGGCGGCGCCCGCACAGCCGCGCGATGCAGCATATCGCCGCGAGCCGCTTTCCGCGAGATCTCGGCGGCAGCGACCGCGTCGACGGCCGGTGGCGCGGCCAGCGCGATCCTGCAGCAGCATCGGCAGCGCAGCTTGAGCAGCAGCAGAGGCAGCGGAAACATCAACAGCCGGCTCTGTCGGTTAGCAGCAGCAATGCCAGCGGCTCCGCAGCGCCCCCCAGCATGGCGAGCACTCTCGATGCAGCTGGCGCCAGCAACTCTGGCCGCCTGGTCTTGTACGGCAGCCTGAGCCGGCGAGCTGGTGGCAGCCACCAACAGCCTGTATGGCGTCACCCCACAGGGTGGCAGCCCATGCGGCTGCAGCCCCACCGGCGACAGCGGTATGGGTCGTCCGGGCCCTGCTGAGACGGCAGCTTCCGGCGTTCGACATCGGCGCTGCAGATCAGGCGGAGCTGAGTCACGCGAAACCATGGCCGCAGCGGCGGCGGCGGCCGTCATGGCGGGGCCACTGCCGCAGCGCAGCAAGGCGACAGCTCACAGCATCGGGGCTGTGGCCGCAGCAGCGAATGGAGCAGCCGCGCCAGCAGCAGCGCAGCGCCACTGCAGCAAGACGCCCATCTGCTGCGCCAACACCAACAGCGGGCGCAGACAGTCATGTGTCGGCGGCGGACTCGGCGGTCAGCTGTCACTGGTGGTGGTGGTGCAGGAAGGCTGCGCTGTAGCATGATTTCGCAGCGATGGGCATAGCCCCGCCGGTGACTGCTGCCGTGCACAGTCCGGCAGCAGCCTGGCCATCATCCTGCGGTTCGCGAGCATGTAGGGCGCCATGCAGCCGCTGCCCGCCATCATGCCGCGCCCGCATGCACGACATGCATAGCTTGGCCGGCATGGGCGGCATGCAGGGCATGCAGGGGCCGCAGGGAGCCGTGTTTGTCCCCATGGCCGGCGCCCCATACGCGCCGCTGCCCGCACCCATGCCGCTGCAGCAGGCCGATGGCTGCGTACGCGCCGCCTGCGGGCATCCCACAGGCCACCAGGCTTGCAGCAGTTCAGCACACAGGTGAATGCACATGCCCTGCAACACAATGCCCACCTCAGCAGCAGCAACAACAGTGGCAGCAGCGGCAGCACTACCAGAACAGCAGCAGCAGCCACGCCAGCGCACGCTAGCCGCACTGTCCGCCGCTGCCACTGCTGGGGCCGCCGGTGCAGTCGCGATGCGAGCTGTGCAATTTGGGCTGCAACAGCCAGGCGGCGCTGCAGCAGCACCTCGCCAGCCGCCGCCACCTGCAGCGTGC
>NNCB01001234.1:0-11606 GCA_002317545.1 Scenedesmus quadricauda | reverse complement strand
GACGCTGGCGTGCACCTGGCCGGGCTCGCTAGGGCTGCAGGCCCCGCGTTGAAGATTCATCACGTGTCAGTCGCGCGGCTGACCGTTTGCGCATCGCCTCGTAACCTTGACGGGTACGCCGTTCCCGGCGGGCTTGAATATGTCGTGCGTGGGTCGCGCTCCTAGGCTCGGCCTGCTGTCGGCGGAGGGGGTGTCACCGCTGCCGTGCTCGTGACCGTGTAATCCCGTGGTCCTGCTCGCTCTCAAGCGTGATCGCGCGGTGTTTTGCGGTCCAGTGGGCGGTCCCCAGCGGGCCGAAGCCTCGGGCTCGGGCGTGATTATTAGCTCCGAAGGGTACATCGTTACCAACAACCACGTGGTAGAAGGAGCCGAAGAAGTAGAGGTGACCCTCCATGGCCCGCACCCCTGGCGGCACTGGAGCCAGGCTGTCACGGAGCCTGCCAAGCTGCTCTCGGGCCCGCTCCTGAACCGGCTGCAGGTTGCGGGCCGTCGTCAGCCGGCGCCCCCCACAGCCGCGGGCGGACCGCCTCAGCAGGTGAGTACCTGTCCCGAAGCTGCTGTCGGCCGCAAGCTGCTTCAATCGCAGCGTCGCGTACTTGTTGATGAAATGAGTGACGGAGCTGAGCCGTGGCCCCACAGGGAGACATCGGAGTGCGTAAGGGCGCAAGGGCCGACGGGGTAGACATCCTCTCAGGGCGCCTTGCGTCCGGCTCAGGATCCCCAGCCGCAGCTTCGGCATAGGGCCCTGGGCCCCAGACGCCAGGCCCTTCGCAGGCGGGCTGGCCGCCACACAGGCATCCCGCCAGGCGGTTGCAGCCGGCGAAGCTGTTTCCGGGGCTGGGTCAAGCAAGCGACCGTCCGTGTCGACGGTGAGGCGTGCGACGGCGGGGCCAGCCACGCTTGGCTGCAGGATACCGATTCGGCCAGCCCCAAGCACCGGTCGGGCAGCCGGGACACCGGCCGCTTGCGCGCCAGCCATTGCAGCGCCGATGATTGTAACAAACGCTAAGCAAAAAGCATTTTGGATTCCAATCCTGTGAGCCAGCAGGATGGCTTAAATCGACGTAGGCATCGCAGGTCGCTGTAACAATCACAACTGCTTGTCACGCGCAGTTGAGGTCGTATTTGCTGCGATCGGGATCGAAGAGATCGCCGGTATAGCAGATGGCGCCTTCGGCCACCTTGCCTTCGGCGGCGACCGCGTCGATGGAGACGCGCATATTTTCGACCCAGTTGAGACAGTCGAAGATACGGAAGATATCGACGCCGCCCTTGGCCGCCTGCTTGACGAAGAACTGCACCACATTGTCAGGGTAATTGGTGTAGCCCACGCCATTGGAGCCGCGCAGACAGCATCTGCGTCAGGATGTTGATCAATTATATCTCAGCGGCGAGGTGCGTTCTTTGCTTGCCAAGTGTCATCCTTTGCTGCAATCCACCCTTTGCTTGCAATTTTCTTGTAAGTCCACATAGTTTAATTACATCAAATGAAGCACATTGCAGCCCCGAGATGGATAACATGCAGTTGTTAATGGTTTTTTCATCTTTGCTTGCGCTTCAGGAGCTCGATCTCGAACACCAGATCTGAGGCCGGAGTTCTTCATTGATTATCACTGTTGCATAAGAAGTTGATATTCATGTTGCGTTTGCTTCTCGATAAGTCAAAGGAATTGTGTACGATGCGTGCGGCCAAGCGGCATATGTGGTCGACCGCGACAGCTATTCTCATTCTGTCCATGCCAGTTGCACGCCAATGTTGCTGAGCATGAATTTCTTCTTGACCTGTTCCTTGCGCGCACCTCCCTGTTCCAGGGCGACGGCGGAACCACGCGACGGGCATCGCTGGGTCTGATTCTCGACCTTGCGGGTCGATCGATATCCGATCCCGACTATGCCTTCGAGGGGCTGTTCCGGGGCGTGGAAGGAAACGTCGATTCGAAGACGCAGGAAGAAATTTCGCGCTTCATGGACGTCTATCTCGAAGTGAAGTCGAACTATGTCGAACCCGTCGACGATTCGAAGCTCATCGAGGGCGCGATCAACGGCATGCTCGCCAGCCTCGACCCGCATTCGGGCTATCTCGATGCGCGCGGTTTTTCAAACCTGCGCACGCAGACCGATGGCGAATATGGCAGGCCTCCATGATTCCGGTTAGCTACAAAGTCACTTTGCCGCAGGTTCACCGCCAGTCTTTGCAGCGCGTTTTGCTTATATATTTCTAATTCATGTTCCGCAAAAGCAGCATCGGTTACAATCGCGCGTAATGTGGGTAAAATGTGGATCACATGCTTGCTGAGGCAGTGCAGGGTGACATGACTCTTGCACCCAACCGCACATCCCACTCCCCTTCTTGGCGCCGCGGCACCGCACAATTCTGCACCCACACACATGCACGAACATGCCTTGAATATGAGGGGCTGGCTTCTGGCATGGACGAGTCAAACTCAGCGCCGTGCATCCCAGAATATGCCCGGTAGTGCGCCCTGTTAGAATGGGCGATCCCAAAGGTTTCATCCAGAGCGGAACCGTGCCGCTGAACAGGGCGTATTAAAAAATACTTATACCGTTTGGCCTGGGCCCGGGATTTTTCTACTTTGACTAAACGCGTAAGATATACTAAATGGTACCTGATTTGCCTTTTAATCCTGGGGCAATGTACCAACTATTGCAGGCAAGAGGCGGTTAGCATCGCCGGCCCGATCCAGGCTGCGCCCTCACTAGACAAGGCGCCCTTGAGCGGCACTGGACCGTCGCCCTCCTGCAAGTCGCACCACTCCAGGCCGGATGGCAACGCGGCAGCTCGCACGGCCCGCCCGCCGCCGTTTGGGTGGAGCAGTATGCGCAAGGGCGGGCGCTAAGATCGCCGCGAACCATTTTAAGCCGCCGCGAGAATGGGCACCGCTGGTCGCATTGACGCGCCAATGCTCCGCCCGCGACGTGCATCCGAGCGCGATCCGGGCACGTTCGTCGCCCGGAAAGCACCGGCAGCAACTTGGGTCGAGACGGAAGCACACAAAAATGCTGCACCTGCATCGTCTACGAGAATCCAGCAATGACGGAGAAATGTCTAAAAATATGAGTGGTTAAACCGAGCGACGGTCGTTGAAAGGCGCACAGAAGCAGCTATTTCTTTGTAATATTCATTATTACAGCGGTAAGTAATGGGGCCAATCTCACTATGTGGCTGGATCTCGCTGGCGATCAATTGTCGCTACCGTCGCATGAAGTGCGTTGACAAGGCACGAGACATTTATGTAAGGCACGCGCTGGATGTTCAACTGAGGCCCATGGTGTCACTGGGTGACCGCCCGCAGGTCACTGTTCGGTTGCTGTCGGCGCCGGATAGGTGCGGAGCCTCCTCCGATCGCATTGTTGCGGCCCCGGCAGCAGCTCTGCTTGCTGATATCGCGGAATATGCCGCGATTTTAGATCATCCGGTCCAGCGTGTCGCTCGGCGTGAGTAGAGGTAATGGTTGTGACGCGCGACCGCTTCGGCGGCGGATCGAGTGGACTACCATGGCAATCTGCCAATGACCCAGAGTTTCTTGATGGAGTTGTTTGTTCATGGGTTTAACATAAATTGCATGCTTAATATTCCAAAAGAATACCTATGTTCATGTGTCGAGTGAATGCATTGCTGCACAAAACAAGCCAGTGCATAAATCTTCAGCAATGAGGTCATCAGGAAAGGGCAGCAGAGCATGCGTCCAACGACTGATGTCAAGGTGACTCGCATCAAGCTTTGCGGCACACCCTTATTATTGGCACTTATTCAAGCGATGCTGCTGAGGAAGCATGTTCCGGCTGCTGTTGCTGCTGAGATTCTATTGCCCCTGCTCCTCGAGTGGCGGCAACCTCTGCTGCTGCTGCTGCTGCTGCTGCTGCTGCTGCTGCTGCTGCTGCTGCTGCTGCTCAAGCTGACGCCACTAGTGACGCCATGCAAGCGCGTGCTCCTCCTGCCTTTGCTGCGCCTGCCGGCACACATGCCGGTGGTCATTGCCAGCTGGCACTAGTGGCGGCGCTGCTCGCCAAGACAGAGGGTCCGCTTGATGTTGGCACAGCTATCTTGCTGTATCTTGCCCGCGGCCCAAGCACCGCCCTGCGCTTGTTCCGATGTCGCGACATGCTTGCCTGCGCCGTGCAGGCGACCGACGGGCTGCCGCCGAGTTCGTTCCTTCGGCAGCCGGCCCCTCTGTTGCGCACACGCAGCGAGCTTCTGCACCTAGAAGGGGTTGTTAGCGCAGGCCTCACGCTGACCGTGCGACCGGCACAGATGTCAGTAAACTGCGGCCATGGTTCGCGGCTCCGACCATGACAGGCCCAGCATCAGCAGGGAACGAGGTCGCACGACTGAAATGCGCAGGAGCTGTGCGACCCGCTGCTGCCAAGCCGGCGGCGCCTTGGCCCCAGGGCAGGAGCCCCGCCAGCCGCACACGTCTGTCGCTGCTTGCATGCGTCAGGACGAGGATTGGTCGGTACGCTGGTCGAGCTTGAAGCGCACCCATTCGCCAAAGCTGCTGACGCGCAGCAGCGAGCCCGCGAGCGGATCAGGTCGTCGAATCGGCGAGAGCGAGCGCTCACTGGGCCCGCGGCACGCCTTTCGGCGGCGCATAACCCTCGGCAAAGCCCCGCCTCTGCAGACCACGCCCTGCTGGCCGCAACCAGCTGGGCTTCTGAGTCTCCAAATCCCGCCGATCCCACTGCGTGTGAGTGATCCGCCACTTGATGCGGCCGGGAGCAGCGGCCAGCTGGACTGCGGCAGCGGCGGTGACGGCATTGCGGCGGCGGCCTGCTCCCCAGCACAATAGGCCGCGGGTCGCTGGCGCTGTGGACACGGCTGGCCGCATGCGGCCAACATGCCGGACAAGGCAGCTGACGCGCCAGACCGCAAAAAGGGCGATGGCCGCAACGGGCGCGCGGGGCCTTGCTGTCGCGAAATCGACGAGGGCAAGTCATGTCGGTGGCCAGGGTTGGCGTGCGCAATTGGCCAAGGGCGGCCACGGAACCCACGCAACATCAGCGCGCAGGTAAGGAAAGTGCGATGCACACACGTGCAGTCGTACTGTGGCATCGTGCATGCGCACGCATGCGGAAGCGGCACAGAGTGTGCTCGCAGCTCCTGCTGGCAAAGCACATGCTCAGTCTATGCTTCCGTGCGCATGGCCGTGCACACACCTGCATCGCGAACCGCCCGGCTCTCGCGGGTCGTGCTGCACCACTGCCATGCTGAACGTCGCTCCAGCTGACAGGTGGGTCACGCACCGCCCGTCGAGGCCTGCCACAAACTGGGGGTGCGCAGAGTCCTCCCGGGCATCGCACCCCAGCTGGCCTTGCGCATTGCAGCCGACGCGACCGGCGGTGCGCCTGCACGGCGACTTCCGCGGCCGTGCGAGGGTCATCCGGGCTTGGAGCGCTGCTGCTGAGTGCGCTGCCGTTACGAAGCGTGCAGAGCACTAGGACGTCATTCCCCAGCCGCCGCCAGCTGAGCATGCAAGCCCGGCGCAGACGTGGTCGAGGTCACGGCACGCGGCCGGATCGTTCGGCAGCGTTCGCGGGTCGATGGAAGCGTGGCAGGTAAATGGGGCGAAGACGTTGGGCAGGCAGCAAGCCAAGCAACTCGAGTGACTTGCCAGACGGCTGCAGATACTGGCTGTGCAGCATGATTGTCTTGTGCTCAAGTTCTGCCATTGTGCTACCCCCCCCCGCTACACACATACGCACACACACGCACGCACACACACATCATCAAGCAGAACTGGACCGAAATCCGCCGCTTCATGTGGAATTATGTCGGCATCGTGCGCACCACCAAGCGCCTCGAACGCGCGCAGCACCGCATCCGCCTGCTCACCGGCGAGCGACTCGAGGATTATAGCGTGCCATTTCCGCGTGACCACCGACCTGATCGGCTCCGCATGGTCCAAGCGCCCGACCTGATCGTCGCAGCGCCCTGCCACCGGGCAAGGAAAGCCGCGGGCTGCACTACACGCTGGATAGTTTCGGAATCGCACTCGTCAATTTCCCGACGCGTCAAGAGCGTAAGACAAGTCTGCTCGCTGATCAGCGATCTCTTCATCTTATGGATCAATACTTATGCTAAAAATATTTTTTTAACTCCTGGAGCTGAAGGCATCCAGCAGGACTGCCTTACAAGGGCTCCATCGCCGCGCGCTTAGCGTAGATACGTCCCCCCGACCACCACGCCCTTGCTGTCACCCCCCACCTACCCACCCCCATCCCGCTCTACCCGCCTCATGAATCAACCCTTCCCCAAGGATTACCCGCTCGCACCTGCCGCACGCCGTCCACTCCCGCAACTGCTCGGGCATCTCCGCCCGGACAAGATCCCGGCGTGACGCGCCGAGATGGTCGTCAACCTACGCGCCGCCATCACAAGTTCGCCGCACCTTGTAGATCGAATGAGCAAAGCCGCGGAAGAAGGGCATCTTCTGGCCCTGCGCCCGCAGGAAGCGTCTCTGGGCGCTGGCGCTGCCTATCACGGCAGCACCAAGTCAATCAGCATCCCGCTCGACATTCTCGCGCCAGAGGAAAGCCGGAATGCAAGCATCTCGAACGAGCTGACTTTCCGCCTCGGCCACGAGGTTTGGGCGCCGGCCCAGCAGCAGCCCGCGTCGGGCACGGCCAACTGTAGCTCTCCGCGCAAACCGGCTCCGGCGCCGCTGCTGCCGTGCAGAGCGGGAGCAGGGCCGGGCCAGGAGGTTTCTATCTTCTCCGCCGAAGGGATAGCCCCGCCCGGGCGCTCGGGCAATATGCCCGCGTATGCACCATGCGCATGCGACGCTGGCGACCCAGCTGCCGCGGAGCGCCTCGACGACCCGCGGCGAGGCGCAGCGAGTCGTGGCTGCCGTGGCCCAGCTTGCCGAAAAGGCCGTCCCCCCAGGTGTGCAGCACGCCCGCATCGAATCGTGCGCATGGTTGGCGTGCACCACGATGGCGACCGGCCGGAGGCCAAGGACCAGTCTGCGCAGCGGCGTCGCGCGCCGGCCAGCACGATCGCCGCAAGCGGGTTGGACGAGCCGCCGTACATGCCGGGACGCCGCCAGGGCCTCGGTCAGTGCAGCTTCGGCGTAGCAGCGCCGCGCAAATGGGACGCACTCGCCGCTGCTGGCTGAATCGAGGCAAAAGCGCCGCTATCGGTTCACCGACAGGCGCGCTTTTCGGGCCTCTTCGCAATATTCGCCGCGTTCGGTGCATGCCGCTTCCAGCGCCCGGATCGATTTTTCCCATTGCCCGGCAACATAGGGGTCCTTCGCGATAACCGGCGAATAGACCTGCCTGTGCTGCGCGTCGCCCATCGGAGCGCGATCGATCGGAGATCGCTTGCCGAGCAGCCGCAGCACCTGCGGCACAGAATCGTGCAGGGTGTTGCAACACAGCGCACCTCGAGCAGCGTGAGCCGCCAGGCAGCGTGAGCCACCAGGCACGTGAGCCGCCAGGCAGCTGAGCCGCCAGACGGGGCGGGGGTTCCCGACGTCAGAGCACCTCAGCCGAGCGCTGGTGGTGCGATCGCCCCTCCCTTCTGGACAGGCTCGACCGGTTGTGCGGCGGCGTTACAGCCGACCTTGCCCCAGCTTCCCGCCGCGCGCGGCCACAGGTGTCCACCTCGCCGCCCCGCGTCAGCAGCGCCGCGTGCTGCCCGCTGGCCGCGCCGCAGGCCGAAACTCCAGCGTGGCCGGTCAAGGGTCAGCGTACAATCGTCGTGTCGATATTCATCTGAGACAATTTTGGTTGCAAAAACAGGGCGCTGTACCATTGATACCCCTGAAGCTGCCCGTGCGGCGAAGAGATTCCTAAGAAGAGTCGAGATCATCGGCCCCAGGCCCTACTTTTACTTGTGCCTTTGCACGCAGCCGTTTTTCCAGCAACCTGCAAAAGCCAACCCCCTCCCCGTTCGTCACTGAAACCGAAGCACGCGCATGAGCCACATGCACGACAACCAGCATGCACTCAGGCAGCAGCACAGGGTGCCGAGCTTCCACTTCGACACCGCCATCGCGATGACGATTGCGACCATGAAAGCGACGGTGCCCTTGATCGCCGCCGTCGTCGCCGCAAAGGCACCTTCGCCGCCCGACGACAGTTTATAGGCAACAAAGAACACCAGCAGTGGCCCGAAATCGATCGCGCGAAATTCAGCCACCAGCATGCTTGGCCGGTGGGGCGGGAACACGAGGCTGGCAGCCGAGTTCATGTTGAACGCCGGTGGTCGTGGTCGCAGCGATGGGGGGCGCTGCGAAGGTCGCGGCGAATTATGCCGTCGCCGACCCAGCGCGTCCTGCCGCGCTCAACGCGCACCGCGACTGGGGCCGACGGCGGGGGGCTGCGTTGTTGAGTCGCGGCGCGAAAGACGATGCGTACATGCCGTGACGCGATCGCTGGCGCCACCGGGCTGGCACCTGCGAGTGTCACGCTGTTCCCGATGATGGGGCTGGGTGGCTCGGCCGGGCAGCGGTGGCGGTGACGTGGCAGCTTCTCGTTCACCTGTGGGGCGGGGAGCCAGGGAGGTTGCGAGCTTCGCAACTGCAACGTTATGTGACTCTGCGGTGTTCGGCGGTGTGGCTGATGGCGCACCTGTCATCGCGGACGGGAGGACCCGCCGTCGACGAGCAGCTCGTGGGCCCGTCCCTTGGGCGTCCGCACCACGCACGGCAGACCCCCCGGGCGCGGCCAGCTCACAGAATTGAGCACCCCGATGCTGCCGCTCACGCGACGAGTCATCATCGTCGCCTCGGTGAGCTGCCTCTATGGCATCGGGTCGCCCCGGCAGCGCGCGACCCCGGCAGCACGAGGCCGGCCGCCCACTCAGCGAAGAGCCGCAGCCCGCAGAGCCTGGCGTCGAATCCGCAGCGCTGCCACGATGAGGTCGAGCGCCGCTCGCGCCCGCGGCCGGCGCCGTCCACATGTAGATGAGGCTGGGGAGAGCGCATCAGCTCGGGCGCGGGCAAACGGCGGAACTCGTCGTGCGCCGGCCGGGCGACGCGCACGCCGTCCCTCGCTCCACCAGCGCGGCACGGTGGTTACCGGCAGGGGGGGGATGTGTCTCCATGCCGAATATGTCGTGAGGGATGCTGCCTGCGACCACCTTGTTCGGCTTGCAAACAATTGTCAACGCATGGCTCTTCCCGCCCGCCGCGTACTGCGCGGGCCCCATTCAACTGCCGGCCTCATCCCACGCAGAGTCCCCGCCTTTCCCCCACAACCCCCATCGCCATCTGATTCCAACTCCACAACCTCCTCTGTTCGTACATCACGCGGCGCCACAACACACGCGCCCGCTGGTTGGCCCCCGCCCCTTGCCCACGACCGCCACCCTGCCGCCCTGCCACCGCAGTGCTGCAGGTCCTGTGCCAGCCTAACAAGCGCTACTGGGACGCCCCCAACGCCCGTACTTGAGAAGCACGACTGCCCTGCGGAGGCACGATTGGCGGGAACCCATGCTGCCTCGACACAACGCCTGTCGCCGATGGCAACCTCAACCAGATCAAACCAAATCTCCGGTTCTTCAGCTGAGCGATCACTGCCAGGGCGAGATTGCCGCCGTGCACAGCACGCCTCCGGCTCGCTCGGCGACCTCGTCGCAGCGGCGCCCCAAAAAACGCGCACCCATTAACCGGCTGGCCCCAACTGCAGTGGGTGGGACAACCAACCACCCAGAGCACGCCGCCAACCGCCGCCCGCAACGCAACCGACCCTGCTTCCATCACAAGCGTCCGAGCGCAATGGCTCACCCGCAGCATCGCCGTCTTCAGCTCTTCGACTGGCCTCAGGCGCCACCAACCAAGACAGCACGCCGGTGCTCGGCCACCGGCGGCGGCGTCGGCAGCACTTGCCCTGTGCGACGGAAGGTGACGCATGGCTGCATGAGCCCAACGCGCGTGCGAGGGTCACCGGACAGGCGAGGTGTTGCCTGGGCAGGTGTTAGTACCATCTCAGGCCTGCAACTACTGGTGCTGCTGAGCGCCGTGCACTGGCGCCGCCGTGGCACACAACCAGCCCACCTCCGCCCACCGCAGGGTGCTGGATGAAGCTCGCGTCGCACGTCAGCAGGACGCAGCACGCCGGAGCCGGCCACTTTGGCCGCTCATAACTTCAAAACTATGTTCCCTTACTTCCCGCAACTTCTGCGGGGTTTGATCGCTACATGCACAGACTCGAACACAATGCTACGCGGTGAAGGGCGAGAGAGGCAGCATAAGGATCCCATCCGGCATCCTCGATTCCTCGAGCAGCAAACGTATTGCTTAATATCCGGCTTGTTGGGTGGATTCGGAAAGAACAAAGGCTGCATCGCTTCAAGGTAGCGACTCCTGATTTCCTCGTCTTGAGGTCCCTCCGGCATGTGCCTTATCGTCAAAGCTTCATCTCGGCGTTATCAATCCCCCGTCAAAATCCGATCGACCAGCTGCTTCACCGTCGGGGTGAAGTTGTTCGAGTAAAAGGGGTCGGTCTTGAAATTGAACGCGGCATGGCCCGCGAACATCAGATTTTGTTCGGGGTCGCCGCCGTGCGCGATGTCCTGCAGTGTTTTCTGCTGATGAGATGCTGCGCGGTCGCGCGAATCGGCGAGGTAGCCGGTGGTGTAATCGTCATGGTCCTTCCACGACCGAGACAAGCCATGATTTCTTCCCTTTGGCACGAGCATTCGGCGAGCAGCTGGCACCGGGTGTGCACGGCGCCCGAACCGGGCCACCGCAGACCCGCACCTGAGGCTGGGCCGTCTGGATGTGCGGCTGCCCTTGCAGGCACCGTTGGCTGCGCTCGGGGCTGTGGCCGGCCTCGTGGGCGCAAGGGCGCTGGCACGCAGCGCACGCCTGCCGGGCGCGCTCCCAGCGCAGGTGGGTTGGCGGTCGCGACCACACACGGCCCTGCTGGCATGGTGATCCGCGTCAGCGTGACCATGTTGAAGATAAACAATTCCTCATGTTGGTGCTGTGCAGCTTGGCGGGTGATGGCCTCTTGCTTACTGCGTAATGTCATCTGTATTAGAATGAAGCATGCGTCACCCAACAAGTTGCCAGTTCTTTCTTTTTTCCCGCCAACCTCTACCTTCATCACTCTGGCTTCCGTCCTGGCTACAGGTCAACATGGTCGCTAGCATTCTGTACTATGCCGTGAGGCATTCACTCCGTGCCATAAGACAGATATGCTGCAATATCCCATCAGGGGCAGAGCCCGTCAAGCTCTTGAGTAGCATGTGCACCTGGCAGTACAGTTGAACCAACAATGGTCAATGCTCAAGGTCGTCGATCTACGAAGGTCCCCTTGCCTAACAGGCATGAACGTCTCTGGCATTGTCGCCATTGCCTGGCCCGGCGCGGCAGCACTTGACGCGAATCGATGATGGCCCTAGAGGCCTGTTCACCGGACGGGACGCGGCGGCAAACGCCACACCCCAGCCGGTCGCCAACAGATACGGACAGATGTCCCCCGATAGCAATAGCGGGGAACGACAACTGTCCGCTCTTTCTTGTCGGTGGCTCTTTGAAATTGTGATTGTCGATGAAGGGACATGTGGGCGGCGGCCCTGGGTCTTGCAGCTCCTGCTCGTGCTCAGGATACCGCCAGGTACCTTCGGCCACCCCCCC
>NNCB01001233.1:0-11608 GCA_002317545.1 Scenedesmus quadricauda | reverse complement strand
GCAGGTGGTGGGGTTGCTGCTTTGAGATGCGTCCGGTTCACTGCGGTTCAGCTCGAAGCTGCACACAACTGCCGCTACCACAGGTCGGTGATCAGGCCGTCTACGAGGTTGAGCACGCCGTTGACGGTAACCTCGATCGAAACCGCGGTGCGCTTGTGGCCGCGGGCGGCGGGAGTGCGGAAACTGTCCATGTCCGGGACGTTACGGCGTCATGTAAATTGTCGGGTAACGCATGTCTCCTCGCGCCGCAACCTTCACGCCATGCTCGCATGGTCTTGAAGCCGAGATCCTCGCCGAGGCATCCCGGCCTTGCGCGGACGATCCGGGACCGGCTGATCACGGCCGGAATGTCGCCACGGCCAACGATCCATGGGCCGCGCTGCCATACGGGATCGGTGAGAGCCATCCTTGATTGTCTGTGCTGCGTTGCCGGGCACGGGCTGGCCTGGACGATACGCGCTGAGCAGAGGCAGCTGGGTACTGCTGTCTCGCTTACAATGATCGGATTTTGTAGAAGCCGGAAATGCTCCGATGACAGATGGATTACGTTGAGCACCGAGAGTAGGCTGAAACAACCAGGAACGTGAACTGAGATCCGAAAGGCACCCTAGCGTCGCCTTAGAAAATCCCCTAATAGCGAGACGTCTCCAGCACAGATGCATGGCTTGTACGGTTGCGGTCCCACATGCAATCCCAGCATATGCATGACCCAACAGATTGTTGCGAGATTGCTTATTGCGGCGACCGTGCGCGGTTATCCTCTCGATCGTTTGCAGGGGCCTAGCGTGAAATCTTTAGCACTCGCAACAGCAGCCGAGGCCGCCAAACACAGGGCTTGGAACGGCTTGTTTTACTGGGCAGGCTGCTGTTGACTGCTGTGCAAGCGGTGCTGCAGTTGATGCAGCAATTCAACAATGGAGTGTAGTGCGCTGCTGGTCAGTTGCCCGTAACCCTGCATGGCACGTCAAGTGGCATGCATTCAACTGTCACAATGGGATTGACCGTATCCCTCAGCGCAAGCACAGCAGTGGAAGAGGGGCCCACCACAGTGCTGTGCACAGCGGCCGACGGTGCCTGCCAGTCTGGTCGCAATGCACAACGCGTCCATCAACGCTGTGTTTCGCGTGGTTGCCTGCTGTCGACTTTGCAACGTCCCTTTCTCGTCAACAGGGCTGAGGCTGAGGCTGATGCAGCGGTCGCCATGCTGTGGCGTCGACATGCCTTCCCCTGGATACGTAGCTGCATCCACGTGTCTGCCAGCCAAGTATGCCATTGCGTACATTTGCCACCCCAGTGGATAGTAAGGGTAGATCAAGCCAACAGCTGCTGGTTAAAACAGCAGGAAGATAATCAGAAGTATTTATAAATTTCTACGCTCTATAGGGGAACATTATCCGTAAACTCAGCAACTTTCAAGCAGTCAAATCACATGCAGGGCTTCGGGCAGCGACTCAGACATACTGTCATGTTTTTAAATGGTGGAATCAGTGCACTCAAAATACGGGCTTGCGCAAGGTTACGGGCATAGACGCTGTCACCTGTCATACTGAATTGCTGGCTTGACGGTTATGGTTATCCCGAAGTGCTCGCGGCCATCGCCACGGCTGACCCCCGAAATCTTTGCCGGCAGCCCGATGGAGAAGGAATATAAGAGACTGTCGCCCGAGCCGAACGGCTTCCCCCAAGCTGCTCGCGAACATCAAGGCGCTCGACGCGGCCCCCTACAACTGGACCGACGAGGACGTCCGCAAGATTCCGGGCAAGACATGGTAATCATCGCGAAAAGCTTCCGCTTCTCAACGAGCGCGACAAGCTGACAGGCAAAGGAGCTGGTGACAAGTGCAGGCATCTTTGCCTGGTAGGAGTGGGTATGTACACAATGCCTTCGGGTTGATGAGGAGCAAGGATTGTGGCAGGCTCGCTTGCAGCATTACGGTCATTGTCCTGCCTGTCCTTGTGCTTTAGGCTTAGCGACCCCGGCCATTATGGAGGCGGTCCCAGTATGAGGTACATGACGAGGTTGCCCATTTCAGCGATGAGGTACCTGGCCACTACGACATCTCTTGTCTGAGTGGAATAGTCAACGCCTACGCGGGAGTGCGGCCGGGTGTTAATAGTAAACCGGCTGCACCTTGGCTGAATAGGATATTTACCACTGTTTGCGGCAGTTTGAATGATGACACTGGTGACCAGGGGGTGTGTGGACTGATCTGGGTCCGTGCGCCGAAGCCCCGACGATGTCGGTCTATATCGGGTCGGCGAATTTCGACGTGCGCAGCCTGTTCGTGAACGTCGAAGTGATGGTGCGCATCGCCGATGCGGACTTTGCCCAAAAGATGCGCAATTTCCTTGGCAGCCTGAAGCCCGACTGCGACATCGTCACCCCGGATTCGCATTCATGGCGCCATGCCTGAGCATTCCGCAGGTGGATGAGCTAGCCTGGTTCGCGTGCGGTCTTCGGTGTTTCGACATGAGATCATCGTTGCGAGTGTTCTCATTTGCTATTGTCGACCGATTCGGCGCCGATACACATGCTTGTATCGGTTCGGCAGGATGTCACCTGCATGGAAGCGTGATCATCACGATGCTCGCCGCCGACGATGGCATAGCAAGCTCGCTCGCGGAGTGTCTCCGCGACGAGCTTGCAGGGCTCGTCCCGACACGAACGAGCTCGACTTCGCTGTCGGCAAACCAGTCGGTTTCGAATGGGAACTAGCCCTGTTGCGCCGGCCCGCACAATGCGCATGTGTGGTGCCACAAGGTGCTGCGAGTGGCCGACACTGCAGACAGGTCCTTGCAACCAGCAACCCCTCCTTTCTCGCATGTATGCGCAATTGCCTCTGGTCGCCGACGATTATGACGTGCAGGTGATGACCACACTGACACGCTCAATGAAAGCGGCTTTGCGAGGACGACTGTGGAGCCGTGTCATGCGGCACACGCATCAAGTGCTTGCGCAAGGGAGGGGGGCCTGCATGCTTTCGTGTGGTGTGTGCGTGGGCGTGGGCGAGGTCGTGGGCGGGGCGTGGTCGTGGCGTTGTTGGGGATCATGAGCCGGCGACTGGTCATAGCAGCGGGTCCAAGACCCCAACGACTTCCGCAGCAACCCAGGAGTTTCTCGTGCGCTGGGCTTTGCCGTAACGAAGTGACAGCGAGCTGCCGTATTTGTGCGTCACATGCAACAGGCCAGCGCCGCTGCGCGATGGCATAGCGGCCGCGCTCACAGCATGGCGATCACCGCCTTTATTGAGCTGTGCGCAGGCTGCCGCTGTAGTCGCGCATTCGGTCGAGCTCCGCATCGACGATCGCGAAGGACGACGCGACCAGGATTTCTGGGTGAAGCCGCGCGTCCCTTCAGCCTGCGGCAAGGTCGTCCCCACCAGATTGCCGTTGTAGCTGATGAGCTGGAGGATATCGAGATCGGCGTCGGTATAGCGTCGCGCCGAACGCAAGATTGATCCTGCCGCCCCTACACGCCCCGTGTCGAGGAGTCGGCGGATGTCGGCGGCCACGCCCCGCTCGCTGAGGTCAGAAAGCCGTGTGCGGCTGGCGCAGTCGCTGCCCGTGCGGGAGCGCGTGGCGCCGCGGCACTGCCAGCCCTGAAGCTGCGCGACGCCCGGCCTGGCTCGCTGCACGGCGCCGCGGCGCCCGCCCCCCATCCACTGCTCCGCCATCCCACACAGAGCGCTCAACACAGCCCCGCGCTCGCACTTGCGCCCGCGCCCGCCTCCACAGTCAAGGGTCCTGATGGGTCCATGCTGCGCGACTTCAATCCGAGCCGCCGAGGGATGCGACGCCAGAGCCTGGCCGCCCTCCGACTGCAAGGCACGCCGGGGCGAGCACCCTGTGCCCTCCTCCTGCCCTCCTGCCCTCCTGCCCTCCTGCCCTCCTGCCCCGCTGTCCTGCTGCGCGACTCGTGTGTGGCGTCCGCCAGCGCCCGCGCGTGTCCGTCCGGCATACGGCGGCCGGGCCCACGCCAGAGGGCGAGCCGGGGCGCGCTCGAAAGCCGGCAGCCGCGGCGGCTGCGACGCGCCTGGTTTTCATCGACCACCAAACGGGGCTTGGCGCGGGCCGCGTTGCCAGCGCCACACGCTTGCCGCCTGGTTCCGACGCAGCCTGCCACGCCGCCCCGCCCCGCCTCGCAGCGGCGCCGTCACGGTGGTCGATGCCGAGGGCCTGCAGTATTCGTCGATGGCGCAGGTGGGCGGCCATTCCCCGGTCTGCATGCTGGGTGTGCAGGTGCACATCCTCACCGCCGGCGCCACGTTCAACCTCGATACCCGCAAGGCCTCGGCCGGCAGCCTGGCGCCGCCAGATCCTGGAAGCTCAGCCTGCCGCACCTTGCGCCCCTGAGTCCAATCCGGGCTGCCCGGGCCCCATCTGACGCCCCGGCCAATTCGTGTGGAGCGGTGTTGCAAAGCCCGAGCATCACGCCCGCGGCGAAGCCCCAGCTCAGGCCATCCCAGCTGGCTGCCCGCCCCGATGCTCGTATGCCCAATTGCCTCACCGGCCCACCCGTCCACCCACCACCTTATATCTCACTCGCAGGTTTGGGTGGTGCGGTACTTCATGGCGGTTCTCCCCATCATGGAATTGGTTGGACTGCGTGGGCGGCGGGACGGAACTGGCGTCCGTTCAGTGGACATCGTGGCGCGGGTCGAGGTACGCAGCCTCGGCGCTCACGCCAGTGCTGCTCGACCAGGTGCACGGATGGCTCGAGCCGCGTCCGATCAGGTCTGGTGGATCGAGGTGATCCTCCGATCGAGGAGGCCGATCTGATTGGGACCAGACCGCATCATGACTTCCACCCGTCCGGGGAGGTCGAGAAAGGCGGTGATTTCGTCGAGGATCATCAATTTGGGCGCTTGAGGCGCTGGCAGATTCGGGCGATGCACTAGTTCCTTTCCAGCTCGGCGCGCGCGCTCGCGGGAATGAGCACTGGCGACGGTACCGGCCGACCTCAACGGCGTTCTGATTCACGCTGCCCGCGGCGCAGGCGTTCGCGGCGGGCGTCGGCAACTGGGTGGCGCGATGCGATACTGTACTGCGCGCGGCTGCACCCCGAGCAGCCGATGTCGGATCTAGGCGGGAGCACGTGCGCGCGCACGGGCCTTGCGAGCGTGGTCGCGACGGAGGTTGCCGTCGCGCATAGGCGGCAGCGGCCGTCGCCGGGCTGGATATAGACGAGGCGGCCCGCGCCGACGGGCTTTTCCCACGCGATCAGGTCGCTTTCGGGGCGATGGTCCCAAGCGTCGAGCCGCAGGGTATGCTCCATGCGCGGTCGGCGGGGCTGCTCGGCGCTCATTGCATTGCTCAAGAGCGCCGACTGGTGCACCCCCGAGTTTGCCGCGCGATCTTACTCCAACCTCTCCCCCTTCCGACGCACGGCCTCACCCGCCCTGGCTTTGCTCTTCCTGAGCCCCTCCACCGTTTCTGCTCCAGCTCCCACCCTCGCTTCGGCCCCCCTCTTTGCTTACCCACCCGATGCTGCGCCCGTTGTCGTCACCCGCTCAGCGCTGCGTCCCCTGCCCCCTCCTCCCTCCCGCCCGACCGCCAGGTGGACCAGCAGGAAGGATCGGAGTCGTGGATGGACGCAGCTGAAGACCGTGCAGGCGCGTGCGTGTGTGTGTGTGTGTGTGTGTGCGTATGTGGACCGTGTGTGTGTGTGTGCGAGTGGCGCACACGTGTTGTGTATGTGTGTGTATGTGTGTGTGTGTGTGTGCTGTGTGGTTCGTATTGCGCTCGTTTTGAGCAACTTTCACGCTACACGTTTTTTTGTCAGCATGCATTGCAAACGTCTTTGAGTGCTGTACATGGGTGCGCCGGTGCTCGTTGGTACACTGGCATGGTGCCGCTCCCTGCCGTGAAGTGCCGAACTGAGCGCCAATTTATAATATGTATTATGATAATTTGACATACGGATTGCTTGAGTGATTCTCGCGTCAAACAGGATCTCCGCACCAGGGCGTACGTTCCAGTGCTCCAGTAGCTGGTGGTAGTCGCCGGCAAGGGCGGCTCCGGCGAGGCCGAGGGCACGTCGGCCTCGAAGCCGGCGGTGGTGGCATCGAAGACGTGGGGCGTCTGGAGATCGGTGGGCATGGGCATTCCTGCGGCGGGGGACCGGGAGGATGGCGGCGGGGCCGCCGGATTCCAAGCCGATGTCAAAAATACGAACAGGAGAGCGAAATGAGAGCTATGAAAAAGTCAGGTGGAGACGACAGATCGATGGGACGAGGTGGAGGCTGCTGCGCCGCTGCCGCGGCAGCGCAGCAGCAGCGACGGCGGCAGGTGCAGGAGCAGGAGAGGGAGCAGGATGGGGGCGCCGGCTCGCCGACAGAGTCGGTGAGCTCTGCGGAGGGCCCCCTGTCGGGTGCGGCCAAGAGCAAGGGCCGCGGCCGCGCAAGGGGCCCCGCTGCGGCAGCAGGCCGCGGCAGGGGCCGTGGCAGAGCGGCGGCGGCAGCAGCGGCGGCGACGACGGAGGCGGCGACGCGGGGGGGCGCTGGGGCGGGAAAGCTGGCGGAGGCGGGCGCAAGAGGAAGGGCGGCGAGCGTGCGGCAGCGGCGATCAGGTGGGGGAAGGGCTGGTCATGCAGCGGCATGCAGCCGCTGCGCTAAGCGGACCTCATGCGGGAGTGGGTCATGAGTGTTGCGCCGCTCACGCCAGCGCCCTGCATGTGCGTTGCCTGCAACAATCAGCTGCGATGGAGCGCACCCCAGCTGCTTCTCTTCCTCTGCTGAATCAGAACGTCTGCAACCACCATCCTGCGGCCCAGGCAGACGGCGGCGACACCAAGGCGGAGCCTGCCGCTCGCGGCGGCAGGCGCGGCCGCGCGGCTGCGAGCGGCGGCGCCAAGCGGGGAAAGGCGGCGAAATGCACAGCCGCCCGCGCGGCAAGTGGCCCTGCCCTGCTGCTGGACCGGCCCGTCCGCTTGCGGGATTGTGCCGCGCCCCCTCGGCTTATGGCATAGGTAGCAGGACGAAACCAATCAGCCGAGGGACAGGATTATGGCAACCCAGCTCAAGCGCAACAGTAAGTATAGCGAAGCCGAATGGACGGCGCGGCAGGAACTGGCCGCCTGCTACCGGTGCGCGATGATGGGCTGGGACGAGATGTTTATTGGGAGGCCAGTCGTCGCACGCAGGGGCGTCTGACACCCACCAGACTCGCCCTGCCTTGCCCCTAGTGGCACGCACACTCAGGCAAAGCAGCTGGCATGCCGCGCATGCCACGAGGCCAGCGCCGCCTGCTGGGCCATCTGCTGCTGCTGCTGCTGCCGCTGCTGCTCCTGCGCCAGCAGCTGCCGCTCAAGCAGCTGCCGCAGCATATGCAGCTGCGAAATCTCCTCCTGCAGCTGCACGATGGTGTGCAGCAGTGCGTGCTGCGGCGGTGGGAGGCGCGACTCGCACCTGCTGCGCACGCGCGAGCGGCCGTGGCATGAGACCACTCACGTGCGGTGGAGCCAACGCTGCTGGCTGGCATCACCGGCTCTACCGCCGCGCTACTCGCTGGCGTAGGGCGGCTCTCCGGCTGCGGTCCGCCTGCCACTGTTGCAGCTGCGAGTGGCCCATTAGCACGCTCGCTTGCGGCCAAGGCCTCCCACCCGGGGACGCAGCAGCTGGGCGTTTCTCGTGACCCCGGGGTGAGCAAGCGCCAGCCGCCGTAGTTCCGAGCCCGGGGGCCCAAGCCTGCGCCTTTGCTACGCCCTCGCCTTTCGCCTCTCCTCCTTGACCTTGGGCGGATGCCGTGTTGCTGCACCGGGCTCCTGCCGTGGGAGCTCCCGATGTTGATCCGATCCTGATGGCGACGTTCATCGGCACCTCGATCGGTGGCCTCGCCCTGCTCGCCGTGATCACCCGCTACAAGCTGTGGGGCTGGCTGTGGCGCGAGTGGTTCACCAGCATCGACCACAAGAAGATGCTGCATGCTGCTGATGCTGCGGCTGGTGATGCTGCTGCGCGGCTTCGCCGACGCGATCCCGTGAGATGCGTCGCTGCAGCGCTGCACGGCGTTGCAGGGGTCCTTGCGAGGCTCACCTGCCGCCTTGTGGAGAAACTCATCGTTTGAGCGAACGATGTAATAGGGTTCGTTGACCGTACGATAGATTGGCTGCCCTTGCCACAGGCCCTGCAAACATGAGCTGTACGTGGTCGGCAGTGGCTCTGTAGCCTAGCGGCGATGAACCCTTCTAATAAGAGCATGCTTTAACACTTGAAGAAGCAAAAAATCCTGGTAATAGGCACCGGCGACATCGCTTGGCACCGGCTCAGGCGCATAAGCGGGTACTGCGTGAAGCGGAGGCAGAGGCGGGACTCCAACCCCACCTTGGCACCACCTCGCACGACAGCTGCCCATGCTCGGCAACTGTAGCCAATGATCGCACTGATTCTCAGACCTATGCTCGTCTTCGAGCGGGATTCTACGCTTGTCATTTCGTTGCGCCACCAAGTCTGGCTGAAGTTACTTTGCGCTCCAAGCTCCGTCTCTTAGCAGTAGCTGCAAATTTCTTTCAATAAAGCCACACATGTTTCTGCTCGTCATCGACAACATCATCGGGCAATTTCAGGATCATATGCGCCCCAAAATACCCAAATTCAGCATCGCTTTCGGGGAACTTTGACTGAGACTCTATAAAGCTAAAATATTTTTCAGTCTCAGATTTAACTATATCTACGTCTTCGAGGTAGAATACTGTGATTCTCGCACCGGAGGTGAAGCGATTTGCACCATTGGATTCGGATTTCGATGCCACATAGCTTGAGCGGCCAGTGGCACACAACAGCAAGACTGCTGGAACAATGGTTGCTGTATTGCAATAATAATACAGCCCCGACCCGCAAACACGCGCATAGCTGGCATCGGGGGTGGCGCCAAGCCCGCATTGGCGAGCGGAATCGGTCGCGCCCGCGAATCCTTGACAATAGCGATTAAGCACCATGGGTTCAACGAATGCAAACGGTCTATGAAATATGACTGGGCATAGAAGTGCGCAAGTACCGTTACGCATTTCCCGGTGGTTGTATAGGAGCCGGCCATCATCACTGGAGGCATGGCAAATGGCAAACGTGGCAAGCGAGATAGCTCCCATGCCACTCAAAAGACCAGCTGAGAACTTTGGCAATTGTGAAAGCTAGATAATCTTCGTAAATTCATATGGCGCCCGTCCACCGATGGCTGAACACATACCTCGCACCAGCTGCATCAGCTTAGGCAAAGACCTTTGGTCAGCATGCGCCACTCTGGAATTGTAATGCGATCGACATATTTTCAGGAAGCCTCATCAATACCTCTTCGGTCTCGAAGGTGTCGGGTACGTAGCGGCGACAGACTGATCACATCCGGTTGCAAAAGCGCGAGATACTCACGCGCTGGACGACTAAGCGGTGTCCTCAAGGCATTGTCGCATCGATTCGGCTATCATGTTCGGGCACTTGTAGTAGCTGACTTAGAAATCCTCACCAGCGCCTGTAGCATTGACATTTATATACGAACTACTCGGTCTGTCATGCTTCCTCCTGCTGTGCTCTTGTGACGGACGGCCGGTTGAAGCCAGCGGCGGCGGCGCATCGCGAGCAGCGGCAGCGGTGCAGCCGCCTGCAACCCGCAGAGGAATGAGGCGCCGGGGCGCGACTCAGACGGCAAGGTGACTGCTCACGCATGCTGCAGGCAGCAGTAGCATGCAGCGCCTCTGCATGCAGGGCAGCCCGAGGCGTGCCCGCCCTGCGCCCTGCGCCCTGCGCATGCCGCCCACCCACCATGCACACCGCCATGCACGCACATGCATGCACCCGTTCAATCTGCAGGGCGCATACTCCCGCCCTGGGGAGCTCTGGGAGCGCGCCAAGGGGCAGGACGGGACCCATGAGGGCTGGTTCAAGGGGGCGGTCGAGTACTGGGACAAGCAGGAGGCCTCCTATAATGGCGTCCTCGGCGGCTTCGGCCACGTCAGCAGCTTCGACATTGGCGACAGCCGGAGATGCTCACGGAAGGCTCGGCCCCTGCAGTGGCCTCTCGCGGCGAGCACGCGCGGCGCAGGGCTGGGGCGCAAGCTCACGCTCAGGTGGCGCCCGGAGCGGGCGCGGGCCGGCTCCTGCTGTGCGTGCAGGCAGGCGGCTGGCTGCCGGGGCCGCACGGCCCAAGGCGCGGAGCCTCGAAGCTTGTGCCGGGGCGAGTGGGGGCCGGACGGGCGGCAGGGGGCCAGGGGCGGCTCGTGCAGCGGCTCGGCGTCGCCAATGGGTCCGCGCCGTACTCAGGGGTCGCAGCGCCGCCTGCTCGCCGCCTTTACGTGCGCGGCCGTTATACGGCTATTCCCCTGTTTCGACCCGGCAATCATGCAGGTCGACCTGATTCGCCAGCGCCGCGGGCAAAAGACCGACTTCAAATTCGGCCCGATCATCAGCCTGCGCGCCGACCGCACCGGCAGTGTCAAGGATCCGCAGGTCGAAGCGCTCGGCAAGCGCAAGCTGGCGGTCGAGGCGGGGCTGTTCGCGGGCGTCACCCAAACCGGCGTCATTACCAGCGCGCATGACCAGGTGGGATTCCGCGTCGTCGCGCTCAAGGACCCCCTTTTTCCGCACCCACTGCAAGGGGTCAGCTCTCCAGGCTTGCGTGCAGTGCCCCCTCACCTTGCTGTCCCCTTCACGCTCCCCCAAACCCCAATCCCCTGTGCTCACACGCGGCAGACTGCGGCGCTGGCGTGGGCCGCGTGACGAAGGAGCTGCTGCTGCACCACTTCCACACGGTGGCCGGAGGGCCCTCCAGCGCCCGCCGCACCGGCAGAGGCCTGCGCGCGATGTTAGTGCCGCCCCGCAGCCCGGGGCCTGCGCGACAAGCCCTTCATTCGAGGAGATCCCTGCGCCTTGCCCGTTGCCCAGATGCTGCTCCCCGTCCTGCCCCTCGCGCCGATGACCGCACCCGCCTTCGCCCGGCCCGCAGCTGGAGCCCTCGCAGCACCTGGCTGAAGGAATGCGCAGCAGCTCGCTTTGTCGCGGCAGGTGGCGGGCAAGAACTGCTTCCGGATGTGCGTACGCTTTTTTTTTTCATCAACTCCCTCAAACTCTTCAAACATGCCGGGTCCGGGCCGGGGGACCGATGAAGAGGGCCCATCGAAGGCAGCCGGGCAGGCCGTCGCGGCGAGCGAGCGAGGCGGGGCATAGCCCCTGCAGCGCCGAGCGTGAACGCCCTGCCCCTCTCTCTCTTGCGCCAATGTGACGGGCTCGACTGCATCTGACGCCGGCCCGTCGTCCCGCAGGGCCACGCGACGGGGGAGTTCCTGTGCAAGGGGCTGCAGCAGTTTGAGCCGGTGGCGGGGCGGTACGACTGCATCTGGATCCGATGGATGCCTTCTGTTCCTCACTGACCGGAGCATGCCCCGGCGGTTCCGTGAACTGGTGCCATCGCTTCTCTGGGCGATGGTACGATGTAGGATGTCAGCTGCAGCTGCAGCTGCTTCGGTCCAGTGGCAGGCTTGAGTGCGGGGTTGTGTCGACGGATGTTTTGTCTGTTGTGCGTGTGTGTATGTGTGCGAAGCTGTGCAATGTGTGCGTGTGATTTGGGGATAGGAGGGGCTGGCTGACAACTGTGCCGTCTGAATGCCATTCTTGAAGAGACT
>NNCB01001232.1:0-11608 GCA_002317545.1 Scenedesmus quadricauda | reverse complement strand
CGTACCAGACGACGTCAACGTCATTCGGACGTGGGCGAGCGGCAGGAGTGGTGCTCCCAGTCGAGGCCCCGTTTTCGCACACTCTACAGCCACCTCACCTGGACGGCACCCCGTCGGCTACCCCCTGGAGGAGGGCGCCGCACCTATGCGCGCCCGCTGGTGTGTGGACGGCGACGAGGCCCGAGAAGGCCAAGGCCGCCGCAGCCGGCGCGCGTCGCCTGGCGGCCGCCGACGCGGAGAGGCGCGCGGCGGCGGCTGCGGCTGCGGCGGCGGACGACGCCGACCGCTACAATGGCGACGGCGACGGTGAAGGACCTCAACAGGAAGTGACGCTGGCGGGCTCGGGCGATATTGGTGTGCCCGTACATGTCTTCACATGCTGCCGCGATGGCTCCGGCGTTCGCTTCTCGGCCACCGCGCCAATCTCCGCACATTTCTATCCCTCAGATCACCCCTTGGCGTCACCGTGAGGCCCTCCATCCCCGCGCGACTGGTGTGACATGTACGAGGACATGCTGGACGCTGAGCTGGAGGAGGACGAGGCGATTGAGGACGACACTTCGCCTTCGGCCGCGAGTGAGGCATTCGCTATCGCAGCTTGGTTTGAAAGAGCTCCCATCGGCTGCGGGTAGGTTCGGCTGCTGAGGGCACTTATGGCTGTATCGATCTGACCATCGCCTTCTGGACCGGCGGCGCGTGGATCGTATTGCGCCGACGCGCCGACGTTGACGGGGATCTGGACCGGGCAGGCGGCACCCATTGCCTATGGTAGCGCGCGCGTGCTGAGCGACGCCGCTGGTCTCGGCGGTTTCATGCGCGAACAGGTGTGCATCTATGCCTGCCCCGTGGTCCGCGCGGTCCGAGCGCGAGCGGCGCCGGCGGCAGTGCTGGCGCGGACCAGTACCAGCACCGGCGCAGCGGAGAGCAGGCGAAAAGCAGGCGGCAAGGGCAAGGGGGCAAGGCCAAGCAAATGTTTCGGCGGGCCAAGCGAAGGGCGTCGGCCATTCCGCACCAGGTCGACCGCAGCCGAAGGGCAGGTGGCGCCTGGCGTCGGCGTTCCGCCCCCGGCCTTCCATCACGCCGGCTGACGCGCGCCGCGTGTTCAAGGGCAAGCCGCTGCTCTCACTCTGTGGGAGCTGGAGTCGCGCCAGCCGTGGCAATGGGCACTTCGCGCTGGGGCGCACCCGTGAGCTTTCGCAGCAATCGGTTGGCGGTGTACGAGGCTTCTGGCGCGGCGCTTGGGACGTCGCCGTGGGCATGCGCAGGCTCGGTTGCAGGGGTCTGGCCGGCGTGCCAAGCGCAACGCAAGGCGTGCGGCGGTCGACGCGGCACCGTTGGGTCTTTGGATTTGACTGAACGACCTGCGGCCTTTTGGGGGTCAGGCCGGTCAACGGCTAGCCCGCGCATCACGGCGGCCGCGATAGATTAGCAAGCTTTCCAGCAGGTAGTTGTGGCGACTTGCCCTGCGTTGGTTGGCGAAGGGCATGGGCGCGGTAGGTCGTGAAGTTGTCACGCTGTATCCTTGGGGTGGTCCATACATTGCTAACCAGAAAGGATGTTATTTAGCTAACTTTAAACCTGGTCGTGGTGACTATGCTGCTGACGGCGGCCTGTACACTACCCGTGCGGATGCCTACTGGGCGAATGACTATGGTTTATATCATGTCCGGTCCAACCCTTGCCTGTGCCTCTGCCTCTTCTTGAGCGCCTTGGTTGCTGGCGCAGCGTCTGCCGCCGGCTCCTACACTGATGGCGCGCAGTGACGTGCCCATTGGCGCGGTGGTCAGCGAATATGTCGATGTCGCCAAGGCGTTTTTCGATGCGCGCGAGGCCGGATTCGCGAATGGCCTGCTCGACGCGATCGGCAAGGACGTGCGGAAGTAGGTCCAACCGTTGCGCAAATGCGCTCTGGCCCCCCACCACCGTAGAGGCGCAGGTTGTGTGCCTTGTGCAACACTGGCATGCGCAAGATTACACGTACTGAATCAATAGAGTTACTGCCAAAATTGGTTACATTAATTACAACATTTTCTGTACCGGGACCCAGCCATCCTCTGTAGCCGCCCGCCAACCTCGTGCACTCGAGTTGTACACTCACCCCAGATGCTGCCCATGCTTAACAGTGGGACCTTTCTTCCAACACTTTGTCGCGGCTTTTTTGTCATGGGCCATGGTGCGCTCCAATGACCTGCTGCCAGTCCGCCGCGTCTTTGTCCTGCGCAACCTGGTCACGTGGCGGCAAATC
Source organism: Scenedesmus quadricauda (assembly GCA_002317545.1). NCBI lineage: Eukaryota > Viridiplantae > Chlorophyta > Chlorophyceae > Sphaeropleales > Scenedesmaceae > Scenedesmus > Scenedesmus quadricauda. The sequence continues at coordinate 9,363 of NNCB01001232.1, read as the reverse complement.
GTATCGGTGCTTGCGCAGACTCGTGTTCGCCTTGCATTGCTGAATCTACGACGGACTCTGTGCCTCCATCCACTCGTCAAATGATTTAGCTTACCTGGATTTTCTTTCTTATCACAGTAATTCTAACAACGATTGTCGGGGCCATGTTCTCGAAAGCCCTATCATTTGGCCAGTTTGTAATGCATGTCACCATGTGTTGGTGTTTTGGGCTGCGGTGTTGTCAATCGCGGCTGTGATGAGGTTCACAGCCGACCTGCGCTTTGGGGCTGCCATCCCACCAGCCTAAGCTGGCGAGCAGCTCCTGTCGGTTGTCCCATCATCAGCGGGCACCATGACCTCCCAGCGTGGCAGTTTTCGCTCCTGAGCGTGGCGTGGTCAGTGCACTGCCTAGGCATCTGGTAAATGCTGACGGGTGCATTTTCAAGGCTATCGCCTCAAGCCACAGTCCACCCTGCAGCCTGCCAAATCAGCAGATAGCCTGCCGCCGTAATGCGCCTGGAACACAGCGTGGTCTTCAACACACACCTGTACAGGACTGAATTGGTCCGCCTGTCTATATTGCTCTTTCACCGCAATCTCTTCAGCGGTGGACGATGCAGGTCGATCCCTTGCTGGTTGCACGGGGCTGCTAAGGCAGCTGAGGGTGCGTGAGCCCTACACAAATGCACACATTGTGTGGAAGGTGGCAGCTCGTAACGACCTACCTGAGCAAAGTCTGACACAACAAGCCTGGAAAAAAGCGGAAAGCGAAAAGCCCCTGCAACAATCCGAATTGCGGTATAACGCCTGGATCCAACTTTCAGCTGCATGCATCAGTTCGATCATGAGCGAAATGAACCTTGATCGCGTCACACAATCAGCCGCAGTGCTGACACGCGAGCCCAGTGCAGTGGCCTTGAGAGCAAACACGGCGTTTTGTTTAGACTTTTGCTCTCTTGTGGCAGCCCTGCAAAAGACATGCTAGGTGAATTGCCGGGGAAAAATCGACCATTAAAGAGGACATTGTTGCTGAATGATAAAACCGGGACCATTGAAAGCGACCTGGAAGCGATCAAGAAGCAACTGGGCATGGATAAGTTCTGATAACTGTTAATAGTAAATTATCAATTATTACGAATTAATAATAGTCATCACTCATCATTCATCACTTATCATTCATGATCCATCAATCGAATAGTTTATGACAGGGATATTCAATTTATTATTTCATCCGGCGGCCAATGCCATTATGACGATCCTGGCTGGTCAAGACGCCTCACAGCCCTATCAAGGGCGTCCGCATGGGATGAGCCGACTTTACAAGAGCATTTCAGCGCTCAACACGTAGCTGTCACCTGCCGGCAGCTTAGCCAGTGCTTTTAGCAGAAGCAAGGCCAGTCTGCTCATGATTGGTCGCTTTTACACATGGAATGTACCCAGCCGAAAGGCAGTATGGCCAGCAGATGATATCAAGCAGCATCGGGCCCGCGATGCCATGGTCTATGGACGGCAGCGTGCTCGTATGTGCATGAGCAGCATCGAGACTGCCAGCAGCCAGACGGTAGCCAAACTGGAACACGGCCCAACACCAACACTGCAATCTGCCAACTTGCATCACTGCTTGTCTGCACCACCCCGCGCCCCCACCGGCACCTCGCACGCTGCAGCGCCGTCGGTCCCCTCCTCGCACCAGGCTGCCCGCATCCCCCTTGCCGGCTGCCTCGGCTGCGCGGCGCTGCATGATCACCTCCATGGCCTCGGACCCGTGATCTGGGTCCGATACTTGGCCCACACGTCGTAGACAGCGTTTGCCGCCTTCTCCACAGCTGGGTTCTTGGTGAACGGGTACAAAAGCCTATACCTAGGGAACGATACATAGGGACGGAAGGTGTCGGAGGGTGGGCAGTTGCACGGACCCAGGGAGGGAAGCGGGCCATTCGGTAGATGTTTTTAAAGGGCCAGGCTGATCATGTATATCGGCGGGTCCAGCGCAATTCCTGCGCCCAAGTATGAGTTCCGAATGGCTCAAGAGCCGGCGGAAGACCTGCAATTGGACAAGAAATTTCAAGAATTGGGTGTTCATGAGAGCTGACATCCGACAATGCGCGGGCCAAGAAGCATCGCACTGCTGGAAAGCTGCACTATAACGCGGATTCACACGCACCACCGAAGCCGCAGGCTTTCAGGCGATGTGGCATAGGCGCTGTCTTCCCCTTCCCGCTCATTCAATGGGCGAATCAAACCTGCACTGCTCACAAATACCATTTCATCAGGACTCTTTGCTACTTAATGGCATTTATCTTCTTCGCATACCACTGGGCTTGGAGGGTGGCTCTGGCTTGCAGTTGTTGGAGAGGCAGCGAAGCATGGGCCCTTGCCGGATCCTTCTAGCACCGTGCCGCGACAACACGGTGCTCGAGCGCGACATGAAGGAGCGGTTCTACAGGATCACCAGACGGTGATGCACGTGCAGACGCTGATGGCCGAGAGCAGCCGGTCGGCGAAGGAGATAGTATGAGAGGCACTGACGTGTCTTGATCGGAAGCTGGCCGTCGACCATCTCGTAGTCGAGCTCGATGGCTCTCCTCGGCCCCGGCGGCAGCCCCTTCCGTCCGCCTTGCCCCTGTTGAGGCAGCCTCAATTTGATTCCCTTCGGCCCTGCCTTTTTTCGGCCCGGCCCTCATGATCCTTCCCCGCCTGCCTGCTGGTACGTGATGCCGTAGTTGGCCTCGGCCGTGTCGACGGCGCAGCATGTCAACGAAGTCGATCTTGCCGCGCCCTGCGTCGCGGCCGCGCAGGCAGTCCACCTCACGCATGCACAGCGGGCAGGCGCCGTCGAATAGCATGCTGGGACATGGACAGGAGGGGGGATCGGTAGATGGGCTTTTGAGAGGGGCGTGAGGGCAGCAGGACTGCCTGTCGGACTCTGCCTAGGTTGAGGCTGCCATGTCACGTCAGACGCTTCGCAACAGACGTGGTCACTGCGCCCTTGTACGCTCACCGAATCGTCCCACGACACTGTGGGTCGGCTGCCGCCCGATTGCTGCCAGTGCTTGCGGCGCGCGCAGGGATGCGCCGCCACTGTGTTGTGCCCTGCGGTGGCGTTAAGCGGCTGGCACGGGCCACCACGTCGAGAGCTCCGCGTGAATAGGGGTTGAATCCGCTTTTATATTCCGTCTGGTGCTGAAGACCCTGTCGCGTGCGCTGCCCCTTTGGTCGAAGGGTGTCGAACTTCAAGTCGCCTGGGTACTTGGATCTAAACTGGCTCGTTGCGAAATCAATTCCAACTCGCACTTTTTGATCAAGGCAATCACCACTGGTTGCGGTGATCGACCGCACAAGACCAGCTCTGATGCAGGCCGCAAGCTCGCAGGCAGGTGCCCACACCGTGGCACGTCCAGTTCATGCGCACATCTTTGGATCCGACGATTTCCGAATGGGGAAACCCACCCTCACCAACATGCCGCGGATCCGTCGGCGGCGAAGGTTAAATGGGAAGGGTATCACCGAAGTGAATACATAGCTTTGGTGAAGCGAACCCGGGGAACTGAAACATCTCAGTACCCGGAGGAAAGGACATCAACAGAGACTCCCGTAGTAGTGGCGAGCGAACCGGGACCAGGCCAATGCCCGCTGGAGTCCAGCTGGCAGGTGGTGCCTGCTTGGTGTTTCCCAGAGCCAAGCACGCGGCTTGTCCTGTGCAGCTGATCGGATTGGTGATCCAGCTCGCACCGATCGCTTTCTCAACCCTGTTTCATGTCTGCCGGGGTGACGCATCGGGACGTCGCATCTGCTGGTTCGCCTCTGGCGCGTTTGTCGGCGTCGTGCCGTTCGCATCGGCGCCTACGAGTTCGAAAGCGCATCCTGATCGCGCGTTGCTGGGGTCGGTGTGCGACCCAAGAAACTTCGCAACGGCCGCCTTCTTCCGCGAGACGCAGGAAGCCTCGGTAATGGCTGCTTTACCGCATCGTCAAGGTTTGTAGCCGCCTTGCCAAATATTCGCCGTCCCTTGCACGGCTCCGCATGCAGCTGATTCAGCGGCGCTGCAAGGCCTGCGACGGCAGGGGCTCATCCTGAAGGGCAAGTATCCAAGAGTGAGCGGTCCTACCGGACGAGGACGAGCGCAACGCCTCGAGGGGGCTCTCGTTGACGGCACTGTTGCGAAGCAGGCGGTCTGAATAAAGAAAGGTAATATTTATAGGCCAGGTATACGCCAAATCTTGACGCTACGGGTAGCATTTTAATGCCTTCCAGCGCTGTTTTAAATTCTTCTCCTATTTCGGTCTCTATCTGCTGCTTGATCTGGTTATTAAACACATTCATTGGTGCCGCTCCCTAAAAGGTGCCCCGAAAGCTGGTCATCTTTCCTTGGAGTCGCGGCGGATGTTCTTGGCTGGAACGCAACGCCCGGCAATGGCGGCCCGTCATGACAGGTGTGGGTCAGCTGCGGGTGGTCCCGGCTGTCCATGGACGCGTTTCGCACATGATCCTCGCCTCACAAGCCGGCGTGTATGTGCACAGAACTCCGGGTACAGGACCAGGCCTGTGCGCCATGCACTCGTCATGCCGCCAATCCAAGTGTGCCGCTTTTGCGCACAACATTCAACTCATCGCTCGTCGCAACGCATCGAGCGGGGGCCGGACGTCGATCGTCGACATAGCCCCATTTCGGCCATTTGCGCGACCAGCTCGGCGGGCCAGATGTCGCCATGGTCGTGATGGCGGATGACGGGAATGACCTCGCGCTCAAGCAAGCCAGCGGTCGATCGCATCCAGAAACGCCCGTTCTTCATCGGGATCGATGGTACGGATCGGTTCGACCAATGCGGCGGTCGCCATGACATTTTCTCCCTTATTCATTTCCAAGCATCGGTCGTCGCCTCAGTCATCGACTGGACCGCAGCCGCGCTTCCAGATCAGCATCGTCCGCTTGAAGCTGCACACAATGTCGCCATGCTGGTTTTTGCCGATGGTCCGGATCGTGACGATCCCCTGCTCAGGCCGCGACGATGATTCGCGTTTGTCGAGGCACTTCGCCATGCGCTTCGCTTTCGGCATAGAGCGTGTCGCCGGGGAACAGCGGATGCGTCAGACGAATCTCCGGCCCTGAATGCTCACACTTCAGCCGCGGCTACAGTAGTGATAACACTCTTTGAAAAGTATAACATTCGAATAATGCGTTTCCCCAAGGCCTTGCAGCACCCCTCTTTCATCGCGCACGAGTCAACGTCAGCCCGACCACAAACAGGCGGTACGCATGGGCGAGATAACGATATTTGCGCCGCGCCAGCACAATGCCGTTCTGATAGGTGTCGCGCAGCATCGTTTCGTACAGATCTTCCTCGGTGCGCAGCCGCGCCTTGACCGCGTCGATGAATTCATCCTCCTCCATCTGCGCAAAGCGGCCGAAGAACAGGATATTGCTGTGGTCCTGCCCTTGTAGCACGATGCCGCGGCCATCCATGCCCCCATCGAGCGGCCGGACCCAGGACAACTACTGGACGAAATAGTTGAACCGGTCTGCGGTAGGCAGTGTGAACCGCCTGCGGAATCGTCGCGCCGCCACCCGGTGCGCTTCAGTTTCTGGAACATCGCCAGATTTTCGGGGCTTTCGTCGAGAAAGCTCGGCCCGTGCTTGTTCTTCTCATGGCGCGTGCCTCTGCGGACACCGCGGCTCAGGATCGTCGCGGGCAGTTTTTGTTGGCGAACTGGCGCGGCGAGACGTTGCCACGACGCAAAGGCAGGCCCTGATGTTCGACGGTTCGTCGATCGAAGGCTGGAAGGCGATCAACGAGAGCGACATGATCCTCAAGCCCGACCTCGACGCCGTCTATGACGATCCCTTCTCGGCGACCCCGATGCTCGTGATCTTCTGCGACATCGTCGAGCCGTCGACCGGCGAACGGTGCTATCCCGCGCACCCCGCACCACCGCGAGCCCCCAAGCCCGCCCGTCGACAGCAACATTGTCGCGTATCACCGGCGCCTGGCGGAGATCATTGAGATGATCCACACTGCCAGCCTCGTGCACGATGATGTGCTCGACGACTGCAGCACGCGGCGGGGTGAGTGGCCGTGGCTTGGTTTCGGCTTTCGACACGAGGGGTGCAGCTGCACACCGCTCACAAGTTATGAATGAGAGGAGAAGGGGGTGCAACACCTATGTACCTTGCCGTCAACGGGAGCGATCTGGCCGGCGTCGGCATACCAGGCGAGGTCGTCCGAAACGACGACGAGGCGTCCGTCGCGGCCCATTTTGAGCGATGCTAGTTTCACGAATTTTCCTTTTTCTGACGATGCGGCTGGACCGACATCGCCCGAAAGGAAGCGAAATCAGCGCGACATCGTGATCGAGGCGAAACAGGTAAAGCCGCTCTTGCCCCGCCTGCAGCGCCGGATGGTGGGTGACTTCCTTTTTGCCCAGTCTTCCTGGTACCTTGCGAACCGGAATTAGAAGAGCTCATCAAGATCATCAGCCAGGTGGGGAACGCAGAGTCGTTAAGGGTAAAGAGTTCATGGTCACCGGAAGTGGAGCATGTGATCGGGATACACGGCCATGGCAGCAGTCGGGCTCGCCAGGGTGAGCGGCATGGGGCTGGCAGACGTGTCCAGGGCTACAATGTGCATTAGCCCTTACTTCGTAGATATATTTCTTTTCGCCTTTACTATCTATATAGCTCCGGTTGATAAGCTTGCCAGCAATCAGCACGTGAGCGCCTTTATGCAAGTGCTGCTCTGCTTTTTCGGCAAGACTTTCCCAGGCGACAACGTTATGCCAGGTCGTTTTCCATCCACTCTCCTTTTTTCCTTTATACCGCTCTGTAGTTGCAATGCTCACTGCCCTAATCCACGGCCTCAGAACCCGGCAATCACTGCTCTCTATAAACACACTTGCATGCAATGCGCACGCGTCGTGTGCCCGCACACTCGCGCGTTACCTCACGCACACAGCACATGCTGCTGAGTCACACACGCACGCACGCACGCATGCACACGCGTGCACGCGCACACGCACACACACACACACACACACACACGCGCGCGCGCACGCACGCACGCACGCACGCACGCACGCACGCACGCACGCACACGCACGCCGCACGCACACGCACATGCGCACACACGCGCGAACACGCGCACACGCACGCACACACATGCACACGCACATGATGTGCACAGATGCATTGACGCCCGCACGCCCGCACACGCTCACATCAACGCATCGGCGGGCACGCTCACCATACGGTTGCGCCCTGAAGTAGGTCATCGCGGACCCGTTGATGAAGCGCAGGCGCACCTTCTCGCCGGACCGGAACAGTCCGGTCCAGTTGCCGAGCGAGGTCGTGCCGTTCAACAGGTAGGTGTAGGTGTTGCCGTTGACGTCCGACAGGTCGGTCGGTGTCATCCGCATCTGGCCCCACATCTTGCGATCTTCGACCGTGGCGGCCAGGCCGTGCTGTTTCACGTCGGCGAAGAAGTCGCCCACGGTCTGCTTGGAGCTTACTGCCGCGGTGATACACGTTCATCTCCCGGCATGAATGCAGCAAGGCAGAGCTCCCACCCCAAAAATGAAACGCGTCGCATTTGTAAGCCGATCACACATAACCGCCATCCCTGACATGGCGCCCTCTCCCCGCCTCCCCAGACTGCATCCCCATCGCGGCCTGCTGCGGCACACCGCCGTGTTCAGCGGCATGAGCCCGGAGGTGCAGGAAGCGATGTCCGACCATGGCAAGCACCTGTGCCTGGCATTCCAGGTGGGGGCGGGGCGAAAGAGACGCTCTTGCTCCGCCTTGTAAACAGGCCTCGATCATCAAGCCGGCAGGGAAGCCGCCTGGCACGCCCGAATGTCAGCGTGATGGGCCCGCTTTCACCATCAAGTCGGAGCAACTGGCGGCTGTGATCGTGACTCCGGGTTCGCCGCCTCGATCAGCGCTATCTTCCACTTGCGCTGCCAATTCTTGATCTGCCTCTCGCGCGTGACCCGGCGTGCATCGTCGCGTGCCGTTGAACCACGGAGATAGCACACCCTGCCATTGGCGCACTTGACGTCATTGCCGGTTGTCGATGTCGATCCTTATTACACTCAGATCCAACGAGAGCTGGTGCACGCTGCCTGGGCCATGATCTCGCCTGCGGGAACCTCACGGCGCCCGTCATCTTCGCGCTGCGGAACTCGCCGGAGCGGTGCGCACTCAGCTCAGATACCTACATTTGGTTTAGGCGAATGCGGCCTGCCGCAGTATTTGACGTCTACGACCCTGCTTTGCAGGCGGTCCTGAACCTGCAGGCATCTGGATATCGAACTCGGCCAGCGCGGCTATGTCATCACGGGTGATGCCCGGTTTCTTCAGCCCTATCTGAATGCCGAGGAGAGTATCGACGCCAATCTCGATGCATTCGCCAAACTTGCAGGAAGAGGACAGGCGGCGCTCGTTGCCGAACTTCGCCGGGAGTCGGCCCAAAAAAGGCGTTTCGTTTCGCGGACGATCGACGAAGAGGACGCGCCGCAGCTGTCAGGAGGAGTCTGACAAAGCACTCGCAGCGCTGGCAGTGATCCCGGCGAGCCGTTCAAGGCGGTCGGTTCAGCAATTCGATACGTCTTGGACAGGATTTACGAGGACAGGTCTCTTCCCCACCCCTCTGGGACCACAAAATAAATAAGAATGCGCCAGGTGCTGGGTCCTGATCGCTGTTTTTAAGCGTAGTAGTAATATGAGATTGTCCCACAACGGTATCAAACGTTTGCGGGTGTTGTCATTTAACACCGAGCCTGGATCCGGTGCACCGGCACTTCGAACATTTTGCAGAATTCCAGAATAGCCTGTACCGGCGCGGTCGGCTGGCCATTCTCGAACACTGTGCATTTGCTGTACGTGAACTTTGCCTGACGGCGCCCGCCTGCGTCGAAGCACAGCGAGAGTTCCTTCCTGAATCCGGCTGCGCAGCGAGCAGGAAGGGGTAACGGCGGATATAGGCCGGAACATAGACCGGATTGATCAGCTTGCTTCGCATCGACGAAAGTACGCCATCGTTAGCCCTCAGCGCCAGCGGTCACCGGATTGTCGCCCGCCGAAAACACGATCGGATAATGGCGGCAGGCCGAAACAAATCTGGCGACTGACGGTCCAGGGACGGCGGCTGGAGAGGCGAGAAAGCGGAACAGGAAGCCCCTATTATGAAAGCCACCCAACAAATGCTGGTAGACTGGGAAGCCGGAAAACCGGAAGTAATGGCACTCTGGAATACGATGAACAGTTGGGTATGGATGCCGGTTTTGACCAGCAGACGGAGCGATCGGCAGCTCGACTGCGAAAAGTTCCTGGAGTGGCCGGCGGTGCGGCGTCGTTGCAGTGGCTGGCGCGACTGTGGCCGCGCACTGGCG
>NNCB01001231.1:0-11609 GCA_002317545.1 Scenedesmus quadricauda | reverse complement strand
CAGGAAACACACGTACATACACACACTGGCGCGCGCACAACACTAAGCATCCATACAAACACACAAACACACAAACAGTGCAGCCATGCACCAGCACAAAAGGCACACAGGCCACCGGTGGTGCCACCGCGATGATCCTCCAGGTGAGAACCCCCGCGGCAAAGTATTTGCTGGTGGACATCGTGGCTTGCAGGTATGACATGGCAGGTACGCAGAGAGGGTTGTCAGCAGCTTGCATGCCGATTTGTAAGCGGAAATGTTTTACCGGCAGCGTTTGTGCCAAACGCATGGATTCAGGTGCCAAGGTCAGGGTAGCTTCAGGGCGTTTTTCTGTTTTGTGAGTTGATGAGAGCGTAGTTGGGCGCCTGCGATACTAGAGTCGCGGGCCTTTGGTTGGGCACACGCGTAAATAGTGGAAATACTTGCAGCCGACGGCAGCCCGTGGGCTGGATTGGCTGCATTGTGGCAGAGGCCAGGTGACGCGTTGATGGGGGTTGAAGGATCTGGTCATCCGGGTCGAAGGGGGGTGACGGAGCTACCCTCTTCCAGAGATCGAAGGCACGATGTGCTTGAACGCGCTCTCGCAACATCATCTGGAATTGGCAGGCGCATATCCGCTGTTGCCCGTGCCCCGCCCACCTGCCATTGGAGCCGCTTGACACCTGGGAGCCGACCGTCAGGCCAGGCACCGTGCACGCCGCCGCGCGCACGTCAAGCACTGCCGCCGCGCCGTCGCTGCCAGGGCGCACAGGCGCAAGACCTGGCCCGGCGCGCCGGCGGCGAGGAGCGACGGCTGGCGGGCCGGCCAACCCTTGGCGCTGCGGCGGTACAGGCTCTCGCAGCTATCAAACATGGCGCCGTGGCCGGCGCCGTGCTCGAGCTCTTGCCGCCCGCTACTGACAACGCCGTGCCGCCGCTGCCGACGCTGTCGGCCGACGATCCCGACGACCGGGGGTCAGCTGGCCGTCCGCAAGATCGCAGCGGGCATGTGCAGGGCCCGGCCAGGAGACGGCGGCAGCCCCAGGCTACGAGGCGCCTGCTCCTTTCCGAGACTCATGCACGGCCACGTCGGTAAAATTGACAGGATGGCCAGCTGCCAGTTGGGGGGCGGGCACCGCGTGGATGCAGGATTTGTTCTGGCGCTGTCAGGTGTGGTTCCGCCCGCTGCACATCCACCGCCGCATGCTGCTGCTGCTGGCGCTGCGGCCGCCGCTGTTCATCTGGTTAGCCGAAAATATCGGCACCTTCGCGCGCGCATGGACTTACCCGCCGACGACGGCGCTGGCATATGGTCGGGCTCGAAAAAGCTCCAGGCAGCTGGTATCAGGGGGCGCTTTGCGAGGCCCCATGCTCAAGCATGAGGCCCGCATCGATGGGTGATCTCATCGGGTGCCGACGCATCGAGCGCGCGGGGCGGCGAGATCGTCGCAGCAGATCGGCTTCAGCAGCCGACCCTATCCCGCGATCAAGGCGGGCCGCGCGAGCACGACGCATGCATGCGCGATTGCGCGGGTGATGAGGCGCGGCAGACCACGCAGGCTTGCAGCGAGGGTGGGCTGGTGTTTGTGTGCTCGTGCACTGCTGCGCCTCTCGCTGGCTGATTCAGCCACGGTCAAGAGCAATGACCGGAGAGCAGTCAGTGACTGCTGCCGGGTTCGACAACCATAACCTGCGCCTGCAAAGAAGCAAACCGCTTCGGACTCGACGCAAGGTCAGCCGCGAATGGTGCCAGTAGTTCAGATCCAGAAGGCCGTTATAAAGCAATCCGAAGAGACAAAGAAGCCAGAAGATCCCGTACAGTATATAGCCCATCGTAAGCATGCCAGTAGTATTGGCACCATCAACGCGAAAAGGAAGCGCCCAAAAGGGCGAAATGAGCCCCAGCATAAAAGCGATATACAACATATAGTTAGCCCGCGCTTGCCGGCCGGTGTGCAAGGAAGCGGGATTGCGATATTCATGGACCTGTGTTTGATGCCCCCGGAGCGTTCGGCGGGCAGTGCTATCGGCGTTACCCCCTCGCGAATCCCATTCTCACCTGGGGTTCCGTGCGTATCGGGGACGACGAGCGCCCCGGCAGTGGCGCCGCAGCATGGCCACGCGCACATGTTCCTGTGCCACTCAGAAACGTCGCTCGGCTGCATTTGAGTCCGAGAACACACCAGGCGCTGTCACAGCGCCGGCTGAGCGAGCCCGCAGCATTGTCGCCCCCAGGCCACGCAATGCACCACGCACGCCCACCGACGGCAGGCAGGCTCAAGGACGGCATCAGCAACAGCAACCGCAGGATGCGGGTGCTTTCATGTGTGTCAGGCGATGGGTCAAATGGCGTGTTGACCGCAGCGCCGGCATCGAATCTGAGCCGCGCAGCGGCCTTCGCCTTCGGGCATCGCCGCCTTGACGAAATGCTGGTCGCGCTCGTTGTTCAGGCGCATCGAAATGATCGTCCCGCACTGCGACAGCACGCCTTCGGCCAGATCGGATGGACGCTGGGTGATGAGGCCCAGCGACACGCCATATTTACGGCCTTCCTTGGCAATCCGCTCCAGAATTTTGCGAACCGCTTGGCCGCTGCCGACGGCAACGTGGCGCCGCCCTCGCGGCGACGGCCGTCCCCAAGCGCCGGTCACCCGCCCGTCGCCCGCTTGACATAGCTGATGGAAAGCACAGCCGTGCCGGCGCCGAAAGTCAGGTGCCGAGGGACAGGATTTTCCACCGTCGGATTCTCCCGGCACCTTGATACACAAGGCGTCCACATAAGGCTCCCCGCTTTTGAGCGTGGGCCGTCGCCCCAATCCGCGGCCGGGAGGATTGCACCAGATCTCCGCATCGCGATATTGCGCCGTCGGCGGCTTCCATGACCCTTTCCCGTTGCGACTGGTATCGATTACCGCATGCAGTTGCTGGTCCGGGTTGCGTTTCAGCCCCGCCCGACACCGCCATGGCCCTGCACCCCTACGACCTGTACGACATCCGTTCCCTGCTCAGCGAAGAAGAGCGGGCCGTGCAGGACACCGTGGCGCGCTTCACCGACGAACGCGTGCTGCCGATCATCGGCGAATCTTCGGGCCGCTTCCCCACCGAGCCGGATCGCGGTCCGAAAAGCCTACGGATCAAACAAAAATCCTAATTTCCAGCCGTGATCACCCCAGAGCACAACGATGGTATTTTGGGCCAGCCCTAACTCCTCCAGCGCTTCAAGTACCCTTCCAACCTGGGCATCCATGTAGCTTACCGCTGCGTAGTACCCCATGATTAAACGTGTAGCCATGTCGGAAGAAACGGGTCCCGTGGCCGGAATCTCACTATACATTCTGAGTTCACCGGATTGGTGTAACGCCTGAGGAAAAACGTGAAGAGGAGGCTCGGTAACCGTCGGGTAATGTAGATCGGCTTCGGTATATAAATCCCAGTACCGCTTGGGTGCGTTAAAGGGCAGATGCCTGTTTTCCGAACGGCCAAAGCAGCGAGGGTGTCACCAATGGGCAGATAAAACACGCCCGTGCAGTATAATGAAGAAAGTATTCGTTCGCTCGACTGGAAGCGAGCACATTCGACTTCGCCCGGTATCGTCATCCGGGCCAGCTGGGGACCGCGCTCTTCGCCGAGCGTGGAACGTGGTGACGCGATCATGGACAATTCGCATCGACGAGCGTATAGAGGTCAAAAACCATTGAAATAAAAATTTCCTGAGTCAACCGGGTTGAGATCATCTGCGGGAGTCCTGGGTCAGGTGGGGCATGTGTATCAAGTATCAATACCTGGTAAATACGACAGGGGGCTTTCCAGAAGTCGGTCCCATTGTCATCCCGCACAACCCACGCCAACTTCCGTCTCCAGAAAGGGCGGCTCCAGAGCAACATCAGTGCCTCAGGAAACTTTCGTGGCCGCTCTTAGCTGCTTCTGCCGGCATTTCAGCTACAATACATTCGGTAGTCAGGAGCATGCCGGCTGACAGATGCGTTACTTGCTACATGGATGGGCACACGTAGGTGGAGATGGCAAGCTCACGAACATTTTCCAGCGGTAAATTTCACTGTTGCATGTGCCGCAGTTGTGCCGTTGCATTTTTTTGCCTTCTGCTACAACGGCCGCAGCCACTACACTCCTGCAGGGTGGCACGTTACTGGGTGCGCGCCGTCAAGCAGCCCCAATGAGATGATGCTGCCGAGCCTGAAGCGCACACGCATGCGGAGCTCAGCCCCTTGACCCTGCACGGACCACCTGCAGCAGCACGCTGGTGGGTCGGCGCGGCGCGGCTGCACCAGACGTCAGCAGACCCCCACCGCGCCCAACAGCAAAACCGCGCCGACGGCCTGCAACTTAGCGTTAGGGTGACGAAAGCATGACACCTGCCGGTGCCTCCCCTGCTGAACCTCACATCCGGGGGCTGGCAACGAAGCTGGGCTCGGCTGGCTCGCGGCCTTGCGAGACTCTTGGGCCGGCGACATAGCAATTAATCACCGACTCATTCTACGCAATTCGCAGGGGAGGCATGAGGTGCTGCCTCGCTTGCTATAACCACGGCCGCCAGCAGGGACTGTAGCTAAGCAATCGTATCCCAAGCATGCATCATCATCATGCGTGTTTCGATGTTCAGCAGGCCCAGCAGGCCTGCCTGCCTGCCTGCCGCCTGCAGACACAGGTACCAAAAGCAAGGCAGGCCGCTGATAGAGCCTGCAACGCGCTTCACGTACGCAACTGCCGGCAGACACATGCGGGGCCGTCACCTGAGCTCGCTGCTACGTGCCGAATATCGTGCGCTTGTGGCCATTTCAAACGTGCAGTGCTGCAGTCGTAGGCAGGCCTGCAAGACAGATGCTTGCCGCTGTCGGCAAGGCTGCACCGAGCGATCATCTAGGCCAGTGATGCCGCGTCGAACGCGCCACAGTACTTACAAATGGTTTGTATGTGCAGGCATACATTCACAGAACTGCAACTTCGAAACGTATCCTTCACTGAAACCATGAGCGGCTTCAGGGACTCGTCACCGTGCTGCCTACCGGTTTGCAGTCACGGGTGCACCGTTGCAGGGCCCAGTCGCCGCACAGCCGCGCATTTGAGTAGGAGCTTGGCAACCCATGACTGCTCAAGGACATGCACGGCAGCGAAAACAGCGGCGCACGTCGGTCCACCTTGCCACGCAGCGCGTGAAGTTCCCCACGCACCAGCGGCGGCCCATGAGCCGCGTGGTGGGTTTGGGGGTTGGACATCAAGGGGAATCGAGGTGCGTGGGAAGCATGTGCCTACGTGTGATCGGATCTCGTTAGTCATGGGGGGGGGGGGGACAAAACGGCCAGACGCCTGGTGGGGCGGCTCGCAGAAACCTACGATTTTGACTCATTTATGAGGCCGCCCAGCGGACCAAATTCATTGTTCCAAAGCGTGCCGGTTTCCGGATGGAAAGCTAAGCCCTGCGTATTGCGGTGGCCATAGCTGTATCATCTAGGTGCACCTTATGCTGCCTTCAAAGGGATTGCCAGCTGCGGGTTTACCTTCTTTGGTGATGCGAAGGACTACGTCGATCAATATTTAAGAGGTCTGGGCGCTTGCGAGCGCGTTCCTGACGGATGTGCTTTATGACTTCTTGCGTGGGGAAATTGGCGTCCTGGGAGCAAGAGGGGAGTGCCGTCACCGGAGCACCTTCCTGCCCCTCATCTATGCCCTAGCCGGGCAGTGCAAGGGCGTATCAAAGATTCCAATTCAAAAGCCAATAGCAGGGAGCTGGACATTATTGCCGAAAAACATCTTGATAATCGCGCCGAGCGTAGAGCGACAATAATGCGAGCAGACTCGCAGCTGATCTGCCGGCATCCCATCACTTCGTAAACTTCGTCGGGCTCAACGTCTGGTCGGGGCAGGAAAACAGCTTCCAGGCAACGCGCGTCACCGAATGGGACGAGCCGCAGGCGGTGATCGGCAGCTATTTGCACAAATATAGCTATCCCGACTACTGGCGCCTGCACGTCGACCAGAACGGCCGCGAGCTCAAGAATTGGGTGCGCGGCAAGACCTTCGACAAAAAGGGTTCCGGCGAGGCGCTCAGCGATTCTCCCAATATCGTCCAGCGGAAGGCGCGATATAATGTTCCTTGAAACGGCGGCGTCCTAATGCGGCGCGCATGCAGCCGCCGGCTATGCGCCTGGGTTGGTAGTGCCTGGGGCAAACGGAGTTCCGGCGGCCGGCTGTGGGCTGCTGCGCCTATCTCGCAAACAGCGGCGATGGCGGCGGCCGACAGCGGCGGCGGGCTTGAGTAGAGGGGTCATCGAAGCGGCGGCAGGTTCTTTATGTCTGTCATTGATCGGTAACCGGGGCTCCCGTATAGACAAGGCCAAGATATCAAGCATTCCGGAGCCAGACATGACCAAGAGCCCGACCGATTACGCGGTCAAGGACATCACCCTCGCCGATTTCGGCCGCAAGGAAATCTCCATCGCCGAAATCGAAATGCCGGGCCTTATGGCGATCCGCGAGGAATATGCCGCAGGCACATTGCCCGCGAAGGGCGTGGCAGCATACGTGCTCTTGACCGGTTGCGCTCGGCAGGGCCACACGTCCTGAATGGCGTTGGTGATCGAACGCGCACAGCCGCCGCATGTCATCCCGGGGATGTTCAAACGGATCATCTTGGAACCTCCTGATCTTGGTGGAGGCGTGGAGTGGGGCTTGCCATATGTAGTACGGTCAACCGCCCTGCCCCGGTTCGATCCATTGCGATTCGACCGATCCGATGATGGGGCGCGCATCAGCACGACACAAGTGCAGATAACCGTGGCAGCAGCCGTGTTCCTGATCCGGCCGCGCCCCCTGACGGCCCAGCGTTTCGACCGAATGGGGCATCTCAGGGGATGAAGCGCAATCCTGGGCGAAGGAAGCCAACGTATTGGGGAGATGCGGAGCTGCCTTCGCAGCCGGCGGGCCAACGGCAGCCAGCGGCGGCCGCGCGCGGACGGCGCCGCTCGCTTGCCTTGCGCTCATCCACATGCTCGTGCCCCTGCCCACTCATTTCAGCGGGGTCCAGCCGCCCAAAGGGGAACTCCTCACCCATGACCGCCCCCGCCCCCGCCGCCGCCGCGTCCCCGGCCCCGCAGCCGCCGCCGCTTGTGACGCGGCCGCCGGCCGCTGGAAACGCTCAGGAGGAGGTGGGCCGCGCTGCTGACCAGGGCGGCCCCTAGTGGCTCCAGGACTTTCAGCACCTGCCTGAAGGAGGGGCGCTCATGGGGGTCCCGCGCCATGCAGGCCTGGGCCAGCAGGGCGACGCCCTCGTGCGTCTCGGGGCCAAACTCCAGGCGGCGGCCCTCGGCGCAGACGGCCTTGACGATGGCGGCGTGGGTCAGGCCCGCCCAGGCGCTGGCGGCCGGCGCTCATCTGCGGGGGTTGGGGGGCGGGGAGCAGGGGCCACGCTGCACAAGGCCAGACTACGTTCGGCGCAGCGGCCGGCAGTTTTGCGCAGCAAGGCGGGCGAGGCTGCCAGGCGCCTCAGCATGCGCCTGATGGCGCATCGCCGAAGCTGAAGTCGAGTGCCGAGAAGGTGATGCAGCGGCGCCGGACTCGCTGATCGGCGGACCCAAGCCTGCCCGACTTGAACCCAGCAAAGAAGTAGAGTCTGCAGCCTTTGAAAGCTCGCCCCTCTCCAGCACCTCCGGCGCCATCTGTCGGTTTGAACGGTTGACAATGTGCAGCAATTTGACGATAAAGCAGTTCGTTTACGTGCAAATTAGGCGTTCCACACTTTTGCAGACAATGTAACCATGAGGGTCGTGATGAAGAATTTGGTCTCGCGCTGTCCGATCGAGGAAGTGATGCAGCTGTTGAGCGGCCGCTGGCCGACATTGCTTATCTATTATCTCAGCGACGGGACGAAGCGGTTCAGCGATCTCCAGCGCGACAATCCGACGATTTCGCACAAGATGCTGACGATGGAATGCGCAGCAACCAGGAAGTGCCTGGCCAGACACGTGAACAGACGGCCGGCTGGGCGTCCCGCTGCAGTACGATGTCATTGACAGCATCACGCGTCCCCTCGGGACGAAAGCCAGCATCCCTCAGCGCAAGCCAAGCACATCAGCGCATGACGTGGCCGTGAGGCGGCCGCCCCCCCTCTGCCACATCAACCTGGCGTCTCGTAACGCGCGTTCGGATGGAGGGCGGGACGTGCGCGCGGACTCTGTGCTCGCGCTGGTGAGCAGCACGTTGAACGATGAGAGGCCCCGTGGACTATGTCCAGGTCGTGGAGGTACGACATGGCGGAGCGATCTGGGGGTAGGGGTTGGGGTTGAGCGCAGGTTGCAATCGGTGATCTTGCTCTGTTGGCGCATGAGCGCCGTGTGCGTTTCGATGGGAGACAATGAGTTGCGCGCTCGAGTGGGCGCGCATGTGTGTGTGCGCGCATGTGTGTGTGTTTGTGTGTGTGTGAGTGTATGTGTGCGTGTGCGTGTGTGTGTGTGCGTGTGTGTGTCTGTGTGTATGTGTGTGTGCGTAGTCTTGTACGTGTGTGTACAATGTGCACACTCCAGGCCCATGACAGCACCTCTGTGTGCAACCGTCACAGCCTGAGCACTCTGCCATGCCACGCACCTACCTCGCAGTCGTCAGCCGGTAACAGGTCGGCATCGCCTCGATGGAGGAGGACCCGGACCAGCCGCGCTTCTTCGCTTACCTCTCGCTCTTCACCTTCGCAATGCTGATGCTGGTGACCGCGAACAATCTGGTCCAGATGTTCTTTGGCTGGGAAGGCGTCGGGCTCGCCTCCTATCTGCTCATCGGTTTCTGGTACAAGAAACCCAGCGCCAACGCCGCGGCGATCAAGGCGTTTGTCGTCAACCGCGTCGGCGATTTGGGCTTCATGCTCGGTATCTTCGGCACCTTTCTGGTCTTCGGCACTGTCTCGATGAAATTCTCCAAGCTGCGGGGTGCACGCGAGACAAACGTTGGCGTTGGCGTTTGGGTTGTGTATGTGGACACGTATGGCGGTAACGTTGCAGCCAGCTGGCCGAAAAACCTCTCAACAGCCCTCACCAATGACTAGGCAAGGCGGATTGACGGCACAATGCAATAGCCCACGAATTCTATGCGCGTCTGACACACGGAATTAGCTGCAGATCAGCAGCAATTCACATGCTGACGACGCAGGCCCTGCACGTTGAGCTCACCGATCCACGCCTGCCCGCCCTCGTCGTCCGCGCTGCCCCTGCCGCCGCCGCCGCTGCCGCCGCAGCCGCTCGCTAGCGCGTGCGAGCGGCCGACATCCGTGCTGGTCCTGCGGCTGTCCCTGGAATCTGAACTGCGCGTGCGCCGTCAGGCGCGCCAGCGCGCTCGGCGGCTGACCAACAGCGGCAACAACACGCTGGCCGGCTCGATCGGCAATGCCGGGCTCGGCATCACGACGCTTGCGAAGAACGACAGCGGCACGTGGGTGCTCACGGGTACCAACAGCTATACCGGACCCACCAACATCAACGCCGGCACGCTGTTCGTCGGCGGCGGCGGGGCGACGGGCGCGATCGCGAGGCAGTCAGTCACAATGCACGCTCGGCTTCAGCCGCCGCGCTGTCGCCATGGCGCCGCCGCCGCCGCCGCTGACGCCGCCGCCGGCGCTGCTGCTGCCAAAGCTGCTGCTTCCATAGCTGCCGCCGCCGCCGCTGCCGCTGCTGTTGCTGACGGGGCTGGCCAGGGACGGAGTTTGCTGCAGCGCCGGGCAGCTGCACGTCGGGCGCCTGCAGGGGCTCTCCAACAAGGGCCCGGCTCGGCCTCGGCAGTCGCGCCTGCGTGTGGCCGGCAACACGGCGATTGTGATTGCTTTGATTGGGGTTGGCATAGCCGCTCTGTCGCTGCTCTTAGCCGAGCATACCTGGTGTGAGGAAAGCGATCAGCAAGGGAGCAGGCGACGCACGACAGGGCGGAGATCGGCTCCGCACTCCCTCTTGATTCAGCAGGGGAGACGAGCGCCCGCCGCGACCAGGCGGCTGCCGGCCGGGGGCGCATGGAGCTCATTTGGAGCATTGCAGCGCGCGGCCCCCTGGCTGCCCCGTCGCGCCGTCCGAGCGGCGGACTCTGACCCAGATCGCGTCGGACATCCGTCCTTGCCCGACGAACCTTGACGCGCACGATGCGCCAGTCGCGTGGCGACCACGTAGGGGATGCTTGCCGTCCCTCACGCACGGGTTCGACGGGCACGTCATTCTTGCGGTACCTTTTCAGTTGGCGGCGAGTTCGAGGACGTTCGGATAGCCATAGCCGACGAGGTTGATGAAGGTCTGGATATTGAGCGCGAGCGGTCCTTGCCGGACGGCAGGAGGGGGAGTGGGGAGGAGAAATTATGATGCACTCAATGCAGGCGATGGGGAGGGGGTGTGGGCCAGGGACGCCCGGTAGGCGAGGCTCTCCGGCGGTGAAGTCGGTGAGGGGGGAGGTTGAAATAGCTGGGTCTGTACGGACGAGGGGGGCGATCTTAATGTGTGCCGGGCCCACGGGCTCGCTCCGCGCGGGCAGGAGGTTGGCAGGTGGAGTCATGTTGGTAGGCCTCGATGCAAGGAAAGCGATGGCAGGAAAGACACTGCTGGACGTAAACAAAAGAGATCCAGGCGCCTTCTCCGTGACATTTCAATTGTGTGCCCGCACGCGGAACACACAGGCACACGATACCGACCGCGCGCGCGCGCGCACATCACACACACACTACTACACACACACACACGTACACACACACACACACAGGCACACACGCACACACACACACACACATACACACACACACACACACGCACACACACACAGTCACACACTCACCTCTTGTGAACCGCGCTCTCCTCCAGGACTTCACAGCCACCCAGCTGCCAAAGTCTGGCCCAGTGAACCGGGTCCAGGGGACTTCGGTTACGCTGCAGGGAGGTTGCTTGGGTTACATGAAGTTGCTGTGGTTAAAACAGCTTCAGGTTTTCTGCCAGGAAGGTGGAGGTAGATTGAAAGGCCTGCTCCCCATCCGTAGTAAGCAGTAGCTGGCAGTTGGGGATCCAGTTAGCCGCGCTTTCAAAATCAGGCTGGCTGAGGTGCCGAGACGTGGGTCGTTTGGACATGGAGGCAACTTGAGGTGAGCTGCGGAGTTCACCCCGCGAGCTCGACAATAATTGGCAGGGTTTGGGGCTATGTCGTGCGCTTGGATGGTTTTGGGCTGTCAGGCTTTGGTAGGTCAGGGTTTCGGGTCGCCGTGGTTTGATGTGTTAGGGCTCTGTGTCGGGCGCTCCCCCCGCGGCGTGATGGGCGGCCAAGGGTTTTTTGGCGATGAGGTCGCGCCGCGCTCGAGAGCGGCGCCGGTGGGGATGCGACGACGAGATCCGTGCCGACACGGGGGCTGCCACAATCGAAGGCGGCGATATGAAGGGTAGCCCATAAGAAGGGCGCCAGGCCCAGGCCCGTCGAGTGCGCCAGCAGTACATACGTGAAGTCAGGAGGAAGGGCCGGCGGTGGCGGCGATTGTGTTCAAACGCAGCCGAGGCGCAGCGCGCGGCTTGCCGCATGTGCCCACCTGCCATAATCCCTTTGAGATTTGGGCGCCGATCAACAGCCCCGGCACGGGGCACTGGGCGGACGACCTGGCGCGACTGCTGGGC
>NNCB01001230.1:0-11611 GCA_002317545.1 Scenedesmus quadricauda | reverse complement strand
TCAGCAGCGTCATCAGCATTGTCCCCCCCCCCGCCAGACGCGTGACTTCCCGATGCCGATCCGATCGGGTCGTACACCGGGAGCCGCTTGGTGTTTGCGCCCAGATCATTCCCTGGACCGTCGGCGCATGCAATGACCACACGGCAAATACGATTTTTGAATGTAAAGCAAGTAAATGCGCAAAGGTGCAAAGGAATGCTAAAAACAGGAGTTCTGACGACACTGGTCATTACGAGCGAAGCAAATCCAGAGCAGGTTTACCCACACTCTGGATTGCCGCGTCGCTTCGCTCCTCGCAATGACGATCGGATCGTTGCTATCGCAGCTCAAGAAAAAAGCCGCCGGATCGCTCCGGCGGCCTCTCTCATTTTCTGCCCTGTCGGGATCAGCCGACAATCTCTTCAGGCTTGAAGAAATAGGCGATCTCGATTGCTGCATTTTCGTCGCTGTCCGAACCGTGGACCGTATTGGCTTCGATGCTTTCCGCCAGTTCCTTGCGGATCGTGCCGGGCGCTGCGTCCTTGGCCCCTCCGTTGCCGTCGAACGGGCATTCTCCCCCTGCTCCGGACCACCCTTCTTCCAAACCCGCCCCACCGCGAGGGCTTCCAATGGACGAATGGCGGTGCGCGGCCGTATTCAGGCGACTCCTTGCTCAGCAAATTGGTGTTCGAGATCACCATCAACATCTGCTGCACTCGCCGTTCAATGAGCGGAGGCGCGTGCTTTTCAGTCCGATGCGCTCGACCGTCGCGGCTGTTTTCATATGCTTGTCTCAGCGCTGCTCAAACAAAGTGACGAGTATTCTGCCGCTTATCGGTCGTCGCGTGTCATGGTATCTCATGGCAGCGCCTCGAAAATGGGCCCCCTCATCGGGGCGGCGATTGGTTGCCGATCCTCCGCTCCATTTGGAGCCGGCAGGAGGGACGGAGCCCTAGCGCGGCCACTCGGCGCTGCTGCGCCATGCTCAGTCCGCGAAAGACTCAGTTGGCACTAGTGAGTCATTATGGCATCGAAGCATGCAAGCGAGCATTCAAGCACCGGAAGATCGAGGACACACGATGCACGGCCTGGCCGACCTAAATGCCAATGGCTCTACAGCGAGGGTTGTTGAACCCAAAAGCACCTGCAGCCAGCGCGCATTTGCAGCGCGGGGGGCAGACGATCATCGGAAATGACACATAACTCTCCAGCATGGGGGGAGACTATGATCGCAGGCTAGCTCACGCCACCGATGCTCAGGAAGGTGTTGGTCGCGCGCAGCGGAGGAGGGGGCCTTGGCTTGACGTCCAAGCCGCTGCCGAGTAGCCGGGGTGAAGCACTGTACAAGAGTTATATAATAAACTAAACGCGGCTGAACGGGGATAATTGCTGTCCCTTGCTGGTTTTACTCGCACAAGGCCCTTGAATAAGACATTTCAGGGTCGTCTTTTTCTTGATCTGCTGCAGCCTCGGGTAGTTCGTGCCGGAATAGTTCTCGACCGGTCGAACCTGCCCGCGGGGTGACGTAATTGGGGTTGCAAACAGGGGTTCCAAGACTTGAAGCTCGCCGCAGGAAGAGTCGAACTGCGTACGACCCAGGAGCTGCTGCTGCGTCGAAGCAGGCCTCCACCAACAGCTCAGAAGCAAAAAAACACCTTATGTACCACAAGGATAACCCCGAATTCCGCGCAAATGCTGATCCATCCTTGTACCTGCGCCAGCCTCGTTCAAGCCGGCCGTGCTCAACAATCTTGCGCGTCATGGCCGCCCATATCGGCGCCGGCACCCGCATCGTCATCCTGACCGAAGACAATTCCTATGTCGAACGCGCCCGCGACTGATGATCGGCCGCGCTTTGCGCGGCAAATCTCCTCGATGGGCGGACTTTTTAGGGTCACTAGGCCGGGAGAGCATCTGCGCCATGCGCGGGTGGTAGGTGCGAGAACGCCTACGGCAGCATCGACACCGAGATCGTGATCGACGATGCGCTTCGCGCAGGCGTGGTCGCAATGTCTCATGGCTATGGCCATCGGCGCAGCTTCGGATTGCACCATGCGCGCCAAACCGTCGAGGATCCAGTTGGGCTTTTTCGTCACGCACCCACACGGTGGTGAAAAAGCCGTTCGCCGGCCCCTTCTGCCACGCGCCGGTTGTTGCACCGGCATTGCCGTCGCAGCTGACATAAACCGCGTGCGGTTGCCACTTCACCGCTTCGGCCGGGTCCTTTTGCGACTTCAACCAGTCGCGCGCCTTCACCCGCTGCGGCACGAACATCACCGCGTCGGGATGCGCGGTCTCGCGAAACGCCGTCCACTGCCCCTTTTCCTGCGCAAGCCGGGCACGATTTACGGCTCGGGCGATGCAGCCGCGGGAGCCCTGGATGTCGCATTGTGTTGCCTCGTAGATCGAGCCTGGCAGGATGAGACCCGACTTGTCTTTCAGCAGGCGTCCAGGTCTTCTTTTGTCCGAGGTATCCAGGTTAGTCAGCGATATAATGGATAGGAATGAGTGGCTTTCAATGGAGATTTTTCTGCAAATCTGTCTCAGATCAGATATTTCTCGCAAGATGGCCCCGACTGTTAAGCATGTCCGTCACGGCGAGGCGGTTCAACCTCGTCCCCTATTAATAGCCTGCTTAGGAAAGCGCAGAAAATCCGAACACATCCTTCATGCCCAAGCTTCGCACTCTTCTTTCATTATTTCGGCCCTCTGCGCGCGTTGCGGCGTCGGGCCTTTCCCGACGGGACGCCCTTTTCGTTTCTATCGGAGGAGCAATCCCGCTCATTTCGACTGCAACCTTAGTTTTGTGATACGGCTGTTGTGTGCATCCCTCCCATTTCTCACGTGCCCCACTGCCAACCTGCCCCCAACACCGCCTTGCACTTACACACGCACACACGTTGCCGACACACATGCACATCCGACTCACACACACGCACATGCCCACGCACACAACACACACGCATCGCACCGCGGCACGCCCTCCGACCTGCATGGTGATGTCAATTTTGCGAGCGCGAAATCGAGCGTGAAATCGAGCGTGATCGTCGGCGTCGGGACCGATGAAACGTTCGACTGATGAATGGCTGATGTCGCGCTCGTGCCACAGGGCGACATTTTCCATTGCGGGGATGGTGGCGCTCCGCACCATGCGCGCGAGGCCGGTGAGATTTTCGGTGAGGATGGGGTTACGCTTGTGCGGCATCGCCGACGAACCTTTTTGGCCGGGCGAGAAATATTCTTCGGCTTCGAGCACCTCGGGCGCTGAAGGTGGCGCACCTCGACCAGCGAGCGCTTTGTCGAGGTTGCATACTTGAACCGCGCCAGGGTGACCACGGGGACTCCGAAGAACATCGCTCGAGCATGTAGTACGTCCCGACCACGCCACCCTTACGCCTACGCAGTTCGAGGTTCAGTTCTCGCTGGCTTCCAGCAAACGTCCCTACTGGCAGTCGACCACGGTGGCATATTACGATCTGGCATAAGGCCGGACTTCGGCATGATCCGCCGTTAGCGCCCGCGGCGAGAATGCCGCCGAAGCCGATCTGCGGGGTTGAGTAAGACATGACACGTCAGCTGAATCAAATGTAGAGCCTACGGCTGAGCTGCTGATCAAGCACTTCAAGCCATGACGCCAGCAGCGCGTCCCTTGCGGAGCCATGACGCCAGCAGCGCGTCCCGCTGCGGGCAAACGGCGCGACCACGCATCCTGCCGGGGCTTCGCAGGCCCGCTGCAAAGTCTGGCTGATCGCAAACAACTTTGATTCGGGCCGCCGCGCCCGGTCGCCTGGGCGTACGTGCCGCCGAAGCGCGTCAGGTTGTCGGCGCCCGCGGCGCGGCCCGCCCGGAAGATCTCGATCAGGCTGCCCATTCGATTCCCGCCTGCGCCGTCACGGTCATTGCTTTTGGGTCGACGCGGACCGCCGCCATGTTGGAGAGGTCGATGCGATGGTCGGCGCGCGGATCGAAGTGGTGCAAGAAGCTGCATCCGATGCAGCGCTCGAGCGCATCATGGCCGAGGAAAAGGCGCAGGGACGCCGCCCCTATCTCGTACCCGTAGGGGCTTCGAGTGCGATCGGCTCGCTTGGCTACGTCGCCTGTGCGCGGGAACTCCTGTTGCAGTTCGGCGTGCAGGGGCTCGGCGAGTCGGCATGAGCGTCGTGCGACAACCCACGGCGCGCCGCAGGCGCGGTCCCGCAGCGGCGGCCGCACAACCCAGGGACGCCTCCAGCAGCGGCGGCTGACAAGGGGTAGAGCCGGAGCGGCGCGTTGGGCCGCGGCGCACCCGCCGCTCCTGGGGACGGGGGGGGCGCCGTGTTTCGTGGCGACCGCACGCCGCCTCACTGAGCTCCGTGCTGCGAACACCACCGCCGCGGGGGCCAAAATGGGCTCCATCTCTCTCAGGCCTTGGCCTACGGCTCGTAGCGATACCTTTATATTAATCAGCGACGGTTTCCATGGTTCTTTTGTTCCATGTTCTTCTTTTGTTCTCAATCGTTTTGCGACGAACGGATTCGCTTTGTCGCAAGCTGCCCAGCCATCGTGCCACATATTTTGAATGCCGGCCGCTGCTTCTGGCGGCCAAGCCCGTGGTGCTCGTGCCAAATATGTGCGGCACGGCGTCGAGCGTAGCCCGGCGTGGCGGAACGCGTTGAGCGTGCGCTGGAGGCGAGGCGGCCCCTGCCGCGATCGATGAGCCGCCGCCGTCCAACTGCCTGGCCTCTGCTGGCAGTACGCCGCGCAGGCCGCCTAGGCATTCGCCTGGTGATCCCGGCAGGCGGTATTCGGCTTTCGGGGATGCCTGCAGGCGCCGGCCAGCCCTCCGACCGGGGCGGCTGCATCGCTGCGCAGTACTACGTGTGTGCGCGCTGCCGCGGGCGCGTCCTCGGACGTAAGGCTTGCCGCTGCCTGTTGGATATAAGAATCCTCACTAGCACGATACCTGCTATGCATGTGTACAAGCCCGGTGTCCGGCCCGCTTCATTTTCCTTGCGGTGATAGCTTCTTTTTCAAAATCCAAGCTCGTGACCATAAGCGGGTATACGGGAGCCAAGTCGAAACTGGTAGTATACGCATTACCAAGCCGCGATAGCAAATGATCACACCCTGACCTATGTCGGTGTGCAGCAGCTTCTGGCCCCCAGGCTCTGTCAACGCATGGCGTTCGCTGCTCAGCATGCGTATGCTGCATGTATGTAGAGACAGCAGAGCACTGTCAAACTGTGCTATTCATTGGCACTTGAACAGCATCTGCAGGCCTCAGGCGTTGCCTTGGCGAAGCGGCGCGGCGATGGGGCCACATGCAAATGTTGAGGATACGACCGCAGCCCTCCCTGTCACGCCTGCCGGCCTGGTCAGCAGCCGAGCTGATTTATTGGGGTTTGTTTTGCTGACAAATATTCAACAAAGGTAACGGTAAAAGGCCCCGGAACCCGCTGCACGTAGAGGCAATGAGGCATCGTGCTGAACATGCCATCAATATTGTCACTGGCGGTTGCGATGCCAGTATTCAGGCTTCGGGATCACAAGCGGCATCTAGCAGCCGACCATGATGTCGTGCAAAACATGGATCCGAGGTCTGATAACACAATGGACGCTGCAGCAATCGCGCCAGATACCGCACGGGTGCATACGCGTTTTGAGCCACAGCCGCAACTGCTCTGCCTCGCACCAGCACCCGCAATGACAGCAGCTTGCACACATGTATGGTGTGCGGCTACTGGACGCCATCCGCAGCGCGGAAGGTCTCTGCTGTTCGCCAGAAGAGCTCCGAAATGGCGCCGTGCCGCATCCGCTTGCCGCGACTGATCCGCGGAAGCCGGGTGCATCGGCCCTTGCCGCCGGCCTTCCAGCTCCACACGCCGCCGACCGTCGAAGTAGCGGATAGCGAAGCGGCACCTTCGAGGCCGGGTAATGCAAGAGCGGAGGCTTCCGACAATGGTCTAGCGCGCCCAAGCGGCGAAACCAAGCGCGTGCCGATATTGAACATCAATGCCAGTGCCTCAGCACCAGGATGCAGACGAGCCGACCGAACCACCTGGGTGGCGTGGGAACCGGTGCACTGCCGGCCTCGTGAGCCCGCCTGCTCATCATGCCGCAGGCCGCGCAGGCACGGGCCGTCGCTACAGGCGCCAGCTGCTGCTGCTGCTGCTGCTGCTGCTGGTGCTGCGGCGGTTGCTGCTGCTGCCCCTGCAGCAGCGCCGGCTGCGGTGCGGACAACGGCAGCCGCGCGGAGGAGTCCCCAGGCCGTGGCTCAGCCTCGGTCAGCTGCGGCCGCTCGCCGCGTAGGAAAGCGACCAACCGCTGCGCCGCAGCCGCGGCGAACCAGATGCTCCAACGCCGCCGCCGCGGCGCCGCAGGCCCGCAGCTCTTCCACGATTGGCCCAGGGCGCAGCAGGCCGCACAGGCCGCGCAGCAGGCCGGGCGCGGCGCACAGTGGGCGGAGTCAGAGTGCTCGCCAGCAGCGCGGCGACGCAGGCGGCGGCGCGGCGGGTCGGGGGGTCCGGGGCGTCCTCGCTCCCGTCGGGCTCGTCGCTGTCGCCGGCGCTGCTGCGGCTGGTGTCGCTGCTGCCGCTGCGGCCGCGGCTGGCGCCGCCTTCACAGCGCTCCTCTTGATTGGCGCTTTTCCCGTGTGCTTCTAAGGGCAAGCCACCTTGCGCCCAAGCCAGAGTCTCGAGCACCCGCGAGCCGCGGCCCACCTCCGCCTCCAGCGCCCCCACGGCTGCCGCTTGCCAGGCGGGGTCGCCCGCCAGGACCTCACGCACCCGCTGTGCTGGCGACGCCCCGATGCACTCGTCCCCTGCAAGCAGCCGCGCAGCGGAGGCTGCCGCGGCCGGCTCTTTGCACCCGCGGTGCCAAAGGTTTGGGGGCATAGCTCATCCATGCGATTCACAAGCTTGTGTGCAGCTGCGTTGGATGGAAGAATGCTCTTGGCAGGCCGACATGGCAGTCAGTACTGAAGTGACTGCGTTTCGCTCAGCCAACCATATCTGCGGTAGGCTTGGGTAGAGACTTGCAGCAAACACCAGCAGCACGCAGGCGGAGCAGCGCTGCTCATGGGTGCCGCCTCGGCGAGTCGTGGCTCGGAGGAGTGCTGCGACGGCACCAGGCTGTGTCGAGGATGGCGCCTGGGACTCCAGGTTTTCCTTCCCTGCACCGGCGTTGAGGGGGGTGAGGCAGAGCCGTGTACCATGCCAGAGCCGCCAGAATGGGCCGCGCGGGCCGCAAAGGGTTGGCATGCCACTACACTGGAGAACGGTTCACGGCAGGTCCCTCACCGAGGACATGCTCTGAGCTTTGGCGCGGCGCAGGGCATGGCGCTTGGGACGCAGCACGGCGGGCGTGCCACGCCCGCGGCCTGGCGGCTGCCCACCTTCGCGGCACACCAACAGTTGCAATGCGTGCGCCGCGGCGTGCCGCTCCTCTTCGGTAGCTTCAGGTGACGCGAGCATTTTGGCTAGAGCTTTGGGTAACCGGGCGCCCTCCCGGTCAGGGTTGTCGGCAGCTCCTCCCAAGACGCCACCGCCGCTCATCGATTTCCGCCGGGATCGGCGGGCTCCGCCGGGGCTTCGAACCGTGCGAGCGGTTGCGACACAAGCATTCGCAACGGACCTACCTGGCCAACTACGACTGCGATCACGATGTAAGAGGCGATATCACCGAGGTACCGCTCGACGAAATTCCGGAGCACGACCTGCTCTTGGCCGGCTTTCCGTGCCAGCCTTTTTCAATCGCCGGCGTTTCGAAGAAGAATGCCCTGAATCGGCCGCACGGCTTTCTCGATCAAACGCAGGGCACCCTGCGGTGGCGGCCTGCGGGGCGCATATCATACTGAACGGGTGGGGGTAGAGCATTGCCTGCTCGACGGGTGTGGCATGCGCGGCCAGCAGGCCCTGTGCAGCGGCCGCCATCAGCGGATCGCACTCTGCCATAGCCGCGACGCGCGCCGGCGATTTCAACAGGAGGTAGGCCAGCGCCTGCTGCACCGGCTGCCTGCTTTTGTCGCCGCCACCCTTGCCACCGCCGCCCAGGGCGTGTGCCAGCGCCAGCCACGCTGTGCATGGGACCGGCGCAGCGAGGTCCGCGATGCACGCCGCGCCGAATGCATGCAGCGCGTTGATAAGGGCGTCTTTCGGTGCTTGGTCTGCATTTACAAGCACAATAAAGTCCTGCAGCTTGTCATGGAGGGCGTCCATTGCAAAGCGCGGGACTTCGATCTGACGACAGATCTGGTCGCTTTGAACACAGAAAGTTTTGTTGGACATCGTGTATCTGAGATTCACTCTCTCCTCGGAACGAGCGCTCTTCGACCATGTCACCCATGTGCGATGATGTTCTTGATGTGCCTCAAGGAGCGCTTGGACTGGCGCAGGCCGGGATGGTGCATGGCTGCGACCTGTCCTGTCCTACACCTCAGACCAACATGCATGCTTTGCACTTCGTCCACTTTCGTGTTCTTGACAGGCCACGTCTTGCCTTGGATTTGCATCGCCGGCAAGCGGAGCCTGTCGCCGACAATGATCCGGATCATTGGGATGTGATCGCACAAGGGACAGAGGGTCATCGTATCCTGAGCAAGGCATCTGATGTGATGATGAGTCTCCAACCACCCAAGCCTTCAGCTGCAGGACCGCACAGCCGGTGCCCCGTCCTTTGCCGCATCCCACCCACATTGACATGAAACAATCATTTGCACTCGTTTGTGCAACAAGATCAACCTTGAGGGCTGGCACTCTGCTGCTGCTGCTGCTGCTGCTGCTGCTGCTGCTGCTGCTGCTGCTGCTGCTGCTGCTGCTGCTGCTGCTTATGCCGCATCATGACTGTTGGCCGCACTGCAGCCAGGGGGAGGCCAGTGTCGTCCACTGGGAGAAACCTCGCCGGGGCCAAGCTGACCGCAGCGCCTCGAACACGCCAATGCCGGCAGACACCTGCACAGTTCGTTGCGACGGCCAGGAAACTCAGGGGCAGGAAGGGATTGGTCGGGTCTACGGCAGGCGCCAAGTGCGTGTGCGAGCGTGCGTCGTCGGGTGCAGAATCGAGCATTCAGTCAGTGCGCCGGCTGCTCGCCAAAACCGTGCACACTGCACCACCCCACACAGGCGCCGATTGAACCACGTTTTCGCATGTGATCGCATGTCCGGCCCGCAGCATGCATGTCCAAGCCTTGACGCATGCGCATGCGGCCCTCTCCATGCTTGCATGCATGCATGCAGGCAGGCAGGCAGGCACATGGGCAATCCGTGATCTGGCCGAGGGGGACCCACCGCTGGTTGAGGGATCGCACGTGGTCCGTGCTGATCGGGATCTTGACCAACGCCCCGCCCGATGCGATGATGTCATCGTGCGCCTCTGGCGGGAGCCCGGTGGTCTCAGCACCAAACAGCAGCCAGTCGCCTGGGCGGTACGGAACTCAGGGCCTGGGCAATCCAAGGAGGTTGAAACTTGGGTAAGCCAACCTGCCTCCAAAAGCCTCTTTCGAGCTGCCTATGTCACCTTCGCGCTCGATGCCGACGGCAAGATCACCGGGGTGACGATGAAGGCGGTGAGCAAGATTGCCGATTTCAGCTGGGATTATCATGATCTCGATTTGAAACCGGTGGAGGAGAAGAAATGAAGCACCTCGCGATCCTGCTCACCGCCACGATGCTGTCCGCCTGCTCGACCGGCGAGGAAGCGGTGCAGGCGGCGCGAACGCGCGCCTCACATGCGGAATCGCGCCGCGACAGTGAATGCGATCAGCCGCTTCGGAGCGGTCTCTTGTCGAAAATCGTCCTTGAACTCAGCCCATGAACTATGCTGCGCGACCGCACGTACGCGCGCGTGGACCGGTGACGAGCGACGGCAGACCCCGTCGACGACATCGAGGGACTGGCTTCCATGTTCGTTCCTTCAGTTCGAGGGGCCGCGCCAGCTGCTGCGAGCTGCCGTGGCCCCCGCAAAGCAGTGGCTACGTGCGATTTGGATGCTCACCGTGCTCCCGAATCCAGGCCCGCCATCTTCAGCTTCGTGTCGTCGATTTCAAATCCGAGCGGCCCCACCAAGTGCAGGTCAACGCCAGTGGAGGCGCGAGTTGAGGCGGATGTTGCCGGTGTTCGACGGGTTCATGCGTTCGTCGAAAGTCGAGCCGCAGCTATTCGCGACGTCGGCCTGCCCGGACGGGCGCCGTGTTGATCGTGGCAACGTGCGATATTATAATCGCGTTCGTCGCGCTGCGGCGCAACGGCAGCTAGTGGGCGACGCCGCAGCTCGAGTCGCTGTCGCGCCGCCGCCGCTGGTGCTACGCATGGCGGATTTCTGCAAAGGCCTGCATTGGACCGTCTACGACGCATGATATATACTATTGATGCACAACAAACGCAGAATGATCGAGTTGTCGGTGCAGGCCGATACGACGCCAGCGGCGCGGTGGATGAGGTCCGAAGTTCGCTTTATTCATTTATAGCATTATCAGCGGAAACAGCGTTTTAAACATTGTACGAACACAATGACGCCAACAGGCTTGGAGAAAACCAGTCAAACGCCTGCCTGCCGGGTGGGGTCGGGGGTGACTGTGCTGCGTGCCGCTTGTGGTGGCGTCGGCGTCCCATCTGCCGCGATGCCAGCACAAGCAGCACATTTGCGCCGCAGCACGACCTGTATGTGAAGCCAGACGCTGTTCCAATTTTGCACGCGGTTTAGAGCCCACAAGAGCATTACACATTCACTGCTTAGAAACCTGGCTAGTGCGTGTGCTGCTGCACGCTTCGCTCCCCCCCCCCCTCGTCCTGACCATGACAAATGCAACTGTTGCCCTTCTGCAATTCAACGCCATTATCGGTCATCTGCACCTTTGGTGTGTGCACCATCTTCGCCCTTTGCAGTCCGCACGTGCCCCACGGCACAATGGAGGCAGCAGCCTGAACCACTTGGTTGCACGCCCACTCCTGCACGCCTCACCCCAAAAGCCCCTCCTCCAGCACCGCCGCCCGCCCTGCGACCCTCGGCCCCTCCCGCGGCGACCGTCGCCTTGCCCACTCGGCGCCATAGCCGCCGCTCGCCGCGACGTCGCCGCCGCAACGACCCCGACCCCGCCGCCGGCGCTCGACCCCATGCGGCTGCGCAACGCCAGGAGCCTCATCAGAACGCCGCCCGATCCGCCCGCCGCCGACGTGCCCCGCGCCTTGCCCCGGGCGCCACCGCCAGCAGCAGAACCCCGATCCAGTGGCTCCCTCAATGACCGAGGCGATGCGGCGCCGACAGGACGCCGGCCCCGCCGCCGCCGCGCATGGCAGGGGCGAGGTCGATCGCGAGCGCGCCCTGGCCCGCGCCCGCTCCTGCGCCCACTCCAGCCCGCGGCTCGCGCCGCCGCTGCGCGCGTCGGCGTCGAGCTCGCAGCCGGCATAAGACGCCCGCAGGTGCCCCGGTAGCGCGACTACCGAGGGCTGGAGCCCAACGGTCGCGGCCTGCACGCGCGCCTCAGTAGCTTCCGCTGCAGAGTGGCGCCGCCAGGCGGGCGCCCGCCGCCATCCCGCCCACTCGCAATCGCGATGACTCGACGCACCCGTCGGGCGAGCCGACCGACGTCCTCATTCGCGGCCTGACCTTTGTGCGGACCGACGGTCATGATTGGCACAGCCGTCCGGGGCCGCGTGCG
>NNCB01001229.1:0-11612 GCA_002317545.1 Scenedesmus quadricauda | reverse complement strand
CCGCCGCCGCGTCATGGCGCCGCCGCCGCCCCGTCGAGCGCCGCCGCCGCTCAATACCGCAGGTCGAGCACGTGCGCCACCTCGGCATTGGTGCTGACCGCCGCCGCGCGCCGGTCTGTCGCAGCACACCTCGAAAACGCCGCGCCGTCTCAAACTCATCGGACCAGCCCGCCGTCGGGCACGCTCATATCCGCACCTTGCCGTCAATCGAGCCCGTCGCGAGCAGCTTCCCGGCAGGCGCCCATGAAACCGAGTAGACCGAGTGGTCTCCCGCCTTGCCGCGGTCCGGGTCCGAGTAGTGCTGCAGCGTGTGCTGGCACGCGCCCGTCGCCGCGTCCCAGACCTTGGCGGTGCCGTCGAATGACGCCGTCGCGAGCAGCAGCGGCAGCCCGGGGTTGGCGCTCTGCGGGCCTGTCGGGCTCCACATGAGCGTGTCGACCTCCTTGACGTGCGCTGTGAGGCTGTGGATCGGCGCGTCGCGGTTGGCCTGCCACACCTTGGCGGTAGCGTCGTCGCTGCAGGAGGCCAGCAGCTTACCGGCGGGGTCCCACCGCACGGCGTTGACCTGGGACAGGCGCGGGCGAGGGGGCGGGTCGCGATGCGCGAGCGGGGGGACGGTGGGCTGCATGGAAGCCACGGGGCAGCACCGGCAGCAGCGGCAGCTGAAGATCGGCAGGCGGCCGCTGGCGGCGCCGCGAGCGCGCTGCCACGGGCCGCACGGCGGCGGCATGACCGATCGGGGAACGGGTTTTCGTGCGCGGAACACGCACCTCATGGTGTGGCCCGTCCAAGTCTTGATGGGCCTCTCGCTGCCCAGCTTGCAGAGGTGGATGTTGTTGTCGGAGGAGCAGGTCGCAAACTGGCTGGCGTTGCGCCAGTCGGCGTCCAGCACGGCCGCTGCGGGCAGGAGGGCGCGGCGAGCGGCGTGGAGGCAGGTCGGCGGGTCAGCAACGAGTACGGCGGCCAAGGTCCCCCACCAGGAGCAATGAAACTGCTTTTCATGCGAAATAAAGAAGGAAGAAAAGGCAAACGCTGTGGGCTGCGATGCCACAATCAGGGTATTGTATCAGAGAATACGCATACCCTCTTGCACGGCTCTGTTGCGACACACGCACTCCTGACACATGAACCGCCAAACGCTCGCGCATCGGGCATCCGATCTGAAAGCCGCCCCGCCCTGCGCGGCCGCGGCGCCGCCTCGTTCCCGATAGGAAGCAATACGGGGACCGGGGGGATTATTATGTTCACTGTCCTCGAATGCGTTGCTTATCAGCATGACCTGCGGCTGGTCCTGGTCGCCGCGCTTGTCTGCATCCTCGGCAACGCCTGCCTGTTCGTCATCCTCAACCGGTCGACCTTCTGCATCGACACGCGCCGCCGGCACTGGAGCGGTCGCGGCGGGGCCGCGCCAGGCACATGCGTGCTGATCAGCAGGCACAAGGATATATACTCTTGATCCGCTTGGGTGCAAGGGAGTCGGACTGCATGCTGCAGTGGGCTGGCCAAGCTATCTGCCCAGATGTTCATGGCGGCTTCGACGAGCCGACCACCACCTCGACCCTGCGCCGGCTCGGCCGGCCGCAGTGGCCGCATCTCACCCTGCCCGGGCACGCGCTCACCCTCCTCGGCCACACCGCGCCTTCCTCGACCGCCCGTGGCCAGCAGGACGCCTCGGGCTCGACGCAGCGGGTCACGTCCTTCCCCGCGGGCGGTCATCGCCGGCGGGTGGTCCGAACGCGCGCTATGCCGCAGCTGGGGCCGGGCGTGAGGTCCCAGATGCGCGCCGTGGCGTCGCCGCTCCTTCGAATGCAGGCGGGGTTAAGCAGGGCGCAAGTTGCGGGTGTTGCTCTGGCCCACAGTCAGTTGCTGCAGCAGCTTCTGCAGTGATGCCCCCACAAAGCGAATCCCTCCACTGCGAGCCCGGGCAAACAGCTCGCTAGAGCAGTCCGATTTTTCCATCCGTGAAGGGCGTAATTACATCGACCTTTCCCTGCATTATACCTATATACTGGAGCCCGTCACCGTGCTAAAGTACCTCCCCGTCGTGACCGCTCAGGCGATTATGAACCGAAGTACCTCCACGCTTAGCGACTCCATGCCTCATCACCTCCGGTACGCCCAATTGCCATGCGCGCCGCCGCTGCCGATGCCCGCGCCCTTGCTGCTGGGCCCCGCGCCGCTGGCCTCCTCCATGTCCGCAGCTTTGTCCCGCTCCTTGGGCCCCTTATCCCGGTCCCGGTGCTGCTGGTTCTGCTGCTGCTGCTGCTGCCGCTCCTCCTTGACGCCAATGCCACCCCCGCCTCCGCTGCCATCGCCGATGCCGCCGCCGCCTCGGTCACGCTTCCGCTCGCGACCTCGCGCCGCTGCGTGCTGCCGCTCTGCGCCCGCTCGCGGCGCTCGGCACCATCTGCCGCAGGTCGCAATGTCCTGAGTCGTCGATCACGCGGCGACGCATGGTGAAGTCGCCCTCGATAACGCCGTCCTGGAGGCACAGCCAGTCGCTTTCGTGGCACGGACTTCAGAATCCGACCAGGTGTAGTTGCCGGCCACGTACAGGCGGCTGTCGCCCTCACCAGGGGACCGCCTGCACGGGCAGCTCCAGAGCAGTATTTCATCGATGCGGCATGACTACCATGCTGCTGCAGCTGCGCGGCTGCTGCTGCTGCTGCTGCTGCAGCTGCTGCTGCCGCTGCTGGGCCTGTGCCTGCTGTGGCTGCTGCTGCTGCCGCTGCCGCCGCCGCTGCTGCCACTACTG
Organism: Scenedesmus quadricauda; assembly: GCA_002317545.1. Lineage (NCBI taxonomy): Eukaryota > Viridiplantae > Chlorophyta > Chlorophyceae > Sphaeropleales > Scenedesmaceae > Scenedesmus > Scenedesmus quadricauda. The sequence goes on along the minus strand of NNCB01001229.1, from coordinate 8,857 downwards.
CTGCCGCATGCGCGGCACTCCGTGGTGCCGCTGCGGTGCGCTGCTGCCAGGGATTGCGTGGCGGATATGGTCGACCGACCTCTAGTTGGCCTCCATCTCCATGACTGCATGCCTTTCGGACAAAGGCCACAGCGCGCCTGCTGGCACGAGGTGGGGTCGATGCTGGTCCGAAGCACCTGGCTCTCAGCGCGAACGTGAAAGACGCATGGTGGAAGCCGTCGACGAGGGCGTGGTGAGAGAAGGAATGGCCGTTGTCAACGCCACCGCAACCACACGCAGGATGTGCTGTACCCAGGCGATGGTCAGCGCGAAGGCGGTGGTGACATGTGCAACCGCCACTGCACGGCACTTGTTGCCACGCCGCTGGCCGGCACGTCCGATCATGACCGCAACAGGCCGTCCAGCGCCACAGGATGGCCGCGGCACCATGGCGCATGACAAGACACTCACGCATGATGTTCTCCTGGGCTCTCTGCATGTAGCGGTACCCAGGTAACTGACTCGCGTGGTGAGCGTCAGCGCGCCGTTTTTGGCGGCCATCCCGGCCGCACCACGGGCCGGCTGCCCAGACGCGCCCTGCGGCTATGACCCCGGGTGTCCTGGCATCCCCCAAACCCACGGCCGTGGCCCCAGCGGACTGAGGTACTCAGTCACTGTCTTTGGAAAGGTACCCTATACAAAAAAACCGAACGCAGCTACACGTTCGTTTTTCTAGACGTACTGAATTTGTTCGGATCGCTGAAAAGACACTCAGGTGGTGGTTTCCCGCATCGGTGAAGGCAGGTGAAGCATGTAGGATAATGGTCGGGTTTGCAAAGCGAATCATTCTCATGGGCTATATAAGTGGTAGTGGCTGACAAGGTACCTTTTGCTGAACAAAGTACATGGGTGGGTACTTTGCATTTTAAGCATATACGTCGACTTTACACCGTCATATTTCCATTCACCATCCACATTGCCCCGCTCATTCCCTGTTGGACATCCGAGATCACTCAGTGCCGGCCGCTGCAGCGGAGGCTCAGCAGAACGGAACCATCGAGAAGATTGAATTGAAACCCGACCTGAGTGGTACGGTAGGTACCGGTCGGGTACTGTTTCGAGCCAGTGATTCGCCCTGGAGCCGCGAGAAAGACGCCGCAGGCAATGACCGCCCTAACAAAGTGACCGACGGCCCCTACCTGTTCCGGACCGGCAGGGCGCACTGTGGATGGATTCTGGACCAGTTGGATTTACGATGTGTACACGCAGGCGAGTGGCAGGCGCCAAGAACCCGATTGTCAACCCGATGCGTTTTGTGCTGCAAGGGCGAGAGTGTTGCTCAAATGGCAGAACAGCACGCACGGCATCGATGAGGGGGCCCGCCTCCCTGCTACTCGCTGCGTAGATGAATGAGTAGGCCTGTCCTGCACGGCGAAGCAGAACTGCTGGGGCGTGCCCGCTGACTCGGTAGCGCTTCAGCGGCGAGGGTTACCTGCCGTTGCAGCTGGCCTCCTGCGCAACACCTGGGGCCTTGGCCGATGACATCATCATCACAATTTCCATCTACCAAGCGCTCACGATCCCGACTGTTCAGGCTCATCGTGTTCGCCGATCCCGGGGTCGGGGGCGGCGACGACGATGAGTAGGCTGCAGCTGCTGGCTTTCTCATGTGATGGTGGCGTACATTTCTGCATGGCACACCTTCTCTCTGTCTTGATGTCGTTGATAATGTATTAAGATACACTTCATCAACGATTATGTTCAAAACCTAGGTTCAAAACAAGGCCCTGTTGCTTGGCATGGCTATTTATTTGACGCTGTACAGTAATAAATGTTTTCCAAAAATGGTTTGCTGGACCTCCTGGAAAACAAAACGAATGCGGATGACCTGCGCTACCCGATCATTCACCTTAAAGCCGCCCACAGTGCGCATTTGCACTGGAGGCGCTGCGTGCAAGAAGGTGGCGGTCTGAAAATGCTGGAAGGGTAGTCGGATGCGGTGGTCGGTCATCTGTGTGCAATAATCGTGTTTGCATACAGGCAAACATTTGACGTGGCGTATTTATGAAATTTTCATGGGCATTCAGCCCCTGCTCACAACCGTGTCATTCCTTTAGAACATTCTCACATCCAATCATCGCGAACCGCGCAGCACTTCTTTGCTGGATTGAAGGAAGCCGCCTGCAGCAGCAATGACAAAAGCAAGCAAATGCTGGGGACCCAGGAAACGCCAGAACAGGTCGGGCGCGTGCGAAGAGCCACGCGCCAAGCCGAGTCGTTCCGCGTGGCCTGTTGCGCGCGTGCTGCTGATGGCGGGACGGGTGCCAGACGACGTGCGATGGACGCCATGCGCCTGCGATTGTTGGCGGCAGGGGGCAGGCAAAGCGGGGCTGGCGACATGTCGATGCGTGGCGGCAAGAGGCCGCCGCAAAGCCAAGGTCTGCCAAAGGCTGCCCACCCATCCACAGGGGGCAGCGGGCCAAGCGGCGTGCTCAACACATGCCTCGGCCAAAACGCGACAAGGAGGGATGAACTTCCGAAAGCAGCGTCACCCCGCGAATCGCGGATGGCATGGGCTCGGGGCAGGACCGTCCACACGCGCATGCAGCGCCCGCCACAGCGCGAACGCAGCTGCGGCCAGCACCAGCATGGCGGGCCTACATCCGCGCTGAGCACGACGGCAGAGATGTTGTCCTGTCTGCCGCGGGATAGGCCTCCTCCACCACGCGCCGCACCGCGACGCTGCGTCATCAGGGCTGCCCTGCACCAGCGTCACGCCGCCTGCCGGCGGCCTCGCCAGATCGGGAAGCGAGAGGCGCGGGGTCTGGAAATAGAGGTTGAGGTCGGGCAACGGCGCAGCCGCTGCTAGCGCAATCCGCATGTGAATGCCCAGCGTCGCCTGTTGGCATCCTGACTCGGCCTCCACGCCAGGGTGCTCACACAGCCGAGGCGCCTGCAGGCTGCTCGATCATGGTCCCAGCGTCCCGGCAGGCTCCCTGCGGGGCCCCACCTGATTCGACAGCACGTCCCAGACGCCGTCCGACGCGAGGATCACGCTGTCGTCCCGAGAGGAGAGCGCCTCCTCGCGCACGTCCGGCGTCGGGATCACTAGCGCTTGAGCTGCCGGTCGCCAAACGCGCGGCGACGGCGACACGCCGCGACCGCCACGTGCCGGCCGACACGACCACGCCGCCGGCGTCCTCGATGCGCAGTCGCTCCTGCCGCAGGTTGGGCTTGTGGTCGACGCCAGGGGCACGGCTGTCCGCGAAGGGTGAGAAATTCGCCAAGGTTGGGCGACGCAGCAAACTGGGGGCTGCACTTGAGGGGATAACTGTGCATCACCGTGCGATGGCGACATGCCCGACCCCGACAAGCGCGCGAGCCTCTTCCCGCGCGTGGCACCTATCGCGCGCCGACCTATGCCGCCTCGCGCCAGCACCGCCCTCGAGTCCCCACGCTGGCGACGAGTAGCCGCTCGCCCAGCAGCACAGCCGTGACGGCGGGCGCCTGGCACGTGGGCGCAGCGGGTGTGTGTCCATCGATAAGCCCTGCTCGCATTCCAGCCAAACACCCGCAGTATGTTGAGTTCATATGACCATGGCGTTCACATGACCAGCGCGCCTGCCGCGACACAGTTGCAAGCAGCTCGTGCAGCATGCACCATGATTGCTGGGCCAAGTCGAGTGGGGCACAGCCGCGCACCCGTCATCTCTGTGGCTGTGGCGTGCTGTTTGAGGTATTCCGAGTCGGTCTGCTCAAAGGCTTCAGGCCGTGGCGGTCGCTGCGGCGGGGGCACAGTTTTCTGCTTGCGGACGAGGTCACGGTGACAATCGAGGGTGTCGACACACCGATGCGGCGCGCCGATCCCGCGAGGGCAACGGACCACCGCCGCCGGGCTTTTGCATCAGAGCAGGCTGATATTTTACCCCGGCCGCGGTGTCGGGCCACCCTATGCACCGCCCGGCGTGCGCGAAGAGGGGAGTTGCGCAGGCATTGTCCGCGGTGGCCGAATGGACGGCGGCAAGGCTGCGCCCCACCGCGGCCGCAAAGGCGGCATCGACGCGCCCGGCGATCAGTTCGTCCTTCCACACCCGCGCCCCCGGCACGAAGCGCATCGCACGGTTTGGTTTCGGGGTCCAGCGGGAGTGAGATGAGGTGGGCCCGCGCGGCAGCAGCAGCTTTGGGCCCGACCAGCTGCTGGGCTCGCGGCCAGGAGGGTCGCCGTGACGTGGGCGGTGTGACGCATCGGGCATGAGCGCGCACGTTCCGTGAGTCCTGATGACGCGCGATCGCGGCCGACGCTGAGTGATGCATAGTCCTCTTGCTGCGGGCGCTTGCCCCTCAAGAGCGCAAAGCCGAGCTCACTTTGCCGTCGGCCCTGCACGCGCATGTGGTTGCCGATGTATCAGAACACCGTTTCGTGTCGAGCGGGCTGCGCGCGGACACGAGTTCAAGCGCAGAAGGCCGCGCCACGCGCGCATGGCCGCTGCGCGGCGCGGCCCCAGCCCCACCCGCCCGCACCCAGCGCGCACCGCGTGTCACCAGCCGCTGACTATGGCGTCGAACATGGCGGTCGTGCGCGTCAAGCTCGCGTGGCGAACATGATCGCCTCCTAGCAGCAGCTGCCAAATGCCCGGTATCCGGCGTTCCAAAGGCGCGATGATGCGCAGCGCAGGGAATGTCTGGCCCGAAAGCGCATCATCGATTTCCTGAAGATCGTCGCGCTCGGATGGCCGGTCCAGTTCGAAATGGCGCCGACCGAACTACGAACCGAAGTGGTGGTTGCGAGCTGCTTTCGGTTGGATGTGGTCTATAAGTGGACGGACGCGGGTCCGGATACACTTTCGACGACCGCGGCGACCTGGCAGCGAAGCTCTTCGAGCGTATGGTCACTCTGCGCGCTGCTCTTCTTCACCCCGATTGACGGACCGAAGTCGATCTTCAGCTTGAATGCAGGCTTGCGTGCCTCCGGGAACGGTTCCGCCTCGACGATCGTGCCGACACGAATGTCGACGCGGAGGAAATCGTCGAAGCCGATCGCCTCCGCTGCCGGAGCGTCCTGTCTGCCCTTGAGAGCCGCGTACAGCGGCGATCGAGCGGTGCGATGGTCCTGCAGACAGGCTTCTGGCTGCTGGCGCCGTTCACCATTGCAGCGCTCAGCTTCGCCATCAATGTGGGCTCCGCGGACCGCTTCATCGACTGGCCCTATCTCTGGCTGTGTCCGGAATATATCCCCATTCTTCTATGATGTGGTCGGCGTTGCGCCATGCGTGGGGACGTCCATTCTGGGGCGGCATGGTGAGCAGCGGAACAGCAGCCTCCCGCCCTCCAGGCACCACTAACACTGGCATGCACAGCAAGGCTTGCGGCAGGCACACTCACGCATGCACGGGCCATCTGGAGAGGGGTCAGTAACGCACTACGAACTTGCCCCCAGCACTGAAATGTTTAGCAGACCGGAAAGAACAACAGTTCATCGCGCGCTTGTTGTGTGCTGGGCACGTCACGCCTGCAAATCCAGACCGCTGCCTTGCCGGCGCCTGCGCAGGGGCATCTTCATCACCGGCAGCAGCTTGGTGGGGGCAGCTGTCCGCGTACCACGCATCACGTCCAAAAACTTGATCAGGTGGGCCATTCTGAGCGGTCTTGCGCGCCCGGCCCAACCCAACCAGCTGCTGCAGGAGCGCGATGCTCGGGTTGCGCTGCGGCCACCTCCTGCACCCAGGCCCAGCCCCTGCCAAATCTGCTGCGGCCACCTTTCACTTGTGTATGCCGCATGCCGGCAAGTCTGCCTCGCTATCACAAGCACGCGAACGCGTCCGGTTCCTCACACCTCCGAACGCGAGCGCCGACCTCGTGCGCACGGCCGTAACTCCCGATTACGCCTTGGGTTCACACGTCGCGCCGCTCGGCCTCAGCTTTGCAAGCAACGGCGGTTTTCCAGGCATTGGCGACGGCGCCTTTGTCGGGGAACATGGCAGCTGGAACCGCCGAAAATTGGTCGGCTACAAGGTCAGTTTTGTGCCCTTTGCTGACGGTCGTCCGGCCGGAAAGCCGCGAGACTTTGTGACCGGCTTCATAGCCGCCGGAAAGCGCTGGGGGCATATGATGCAGCTGCAAAAGGGGGTGAAACTGTCGACCCGCTGCTGCTGGCGCGGAAGTTGGTTCTCGTTCCATACAGGTTACGCTGTGCACAAATGCTACCCTGGCACGTTTCCCGGTTCCCCGCTCTGTATCAAAACCCTCACGTCCGCCGCACACCCCACCCAACCCCCAGGATGTGCGTGGGTATCGTGGGCAGCAGCTGCGCGCTGTCGGACGCGCAGAACTCTACGCTGTTCGTCAAGATCCTGGTGGTCGAGATCTTCGGCAGCGCGCTGGGGCTGTTTGGCGTCATCGTCGGCATCATCATGGCCGGAAACGCCGGGTTTGCCAAGTGAGTCGCTGATCACATTTGGGTCGACAGAAGGGGCAAAATGCTGCAAACATGCACCATGAGCGACCGGCGTTTGACACGAGATGGGGTGACTGACCAGAGATTGGCATCCTGCTGAATTGCCTCCAAAACCCTGTGATCGCCCCACGCACCAGGATTGACTGGTGCGTTTTTAGCTGAATCTTTGCTATCGAATATTTTAATTGTCAGGAATTCCTGTTCATTAAGAAGTTCAGCAAATCTGTAAAGGCCTGTTTGCGCTCCTGCGCTACATTAATTTTTCCAGCGCTTCCAAAGCTTTGTTGGTATAGGTTCTGAACATCTTCAAGACAGTAAACTCACCTGCTGCAAACTCACATGGAACTACCATTCGGGTACCAGTACATTTGATATGCCTTAACTCGCTTTGAGCACATGCTCATCGAACAGTCGGTGTCGGTGCGGCCGGTGGTAAGATGCTGGAGCGGGTGAAGGGAATCGAACCCTCGTCGTAAGCTTGGGAAGCTTCTGCTCTACCATTGAGCTACACCCGCAGCACGTAACTTTTGTCACAGCACGCTGGACCCTGGTGGTGATGGAGAAGATGCACCTTCATGAGGCAATGTGCCTGACCTGCGCCTGCTGGAAGGCCGCTTGAATCCCAGTCCTTATTTTAGCCCCTTTTCTCCATGAACAGATTTAATGACATAACGGATACCCTGCTCACGCCCTACCGCCGCATTCCGAACGGTACGCTGCTGATCAAAATGGGAAAATCGTAGCCGTGAGCGAAACTGATCAAGCGTAATCCTCAAAAGAAGCTTAATCATGCTGCCACTTTCTATAGATGGAAGTGTATTCCAGGGCCAGCAAAGAGGGGGTCGATTGGCTCCGCCCTCGATGCCAGCCCCTAGTCGTGGTGTGCATCGAAGCGCTGTCATGGGCGCACAGCCGCATCCTCCCGTGCGCACCGGGATCCATCATGGTGGGATTTGCGGCGCGCGGTCGACGACAGCACCTTGTCGGTGAACCACGGTGCCTATCTCGACCAGCATCTGCGCCAGGTCATCGACTGGATCGAGAAAAAATCGCCGGTCGAACTGTGCGCGATCGGGATCGGCCACGATGTAACGCGCTTACAGCCGCGCGGTGACGATATGGCGCGGAGCAATCATGAGCGCGGAACAGGGCGGAACAGCGGTGCGCACAGCTGGCCGGGTTGTTCGACATTGATTGACCTGAAACACGCCAGCACGCGGGCGCCAATACACCACGCGCTGAAGCCTCGCGGCACGGCGCCTCTGCGCTCCCCATGCTGCCGCCCACCCCCCGCAGGGCGGCAACGGCGTCGTGCGGGTGGCGCGCGACCGCGAGACCGGCGCCGAGTACGCCTGCAAGTGCCTGCCCAAGGCGCTGCCTGCGGACGCCCCCGAGTCTTGCGCCGCGGCCAAGCCGGCGCGATAAAGCTCGAGGTGGAGGTCATGCGGCGACTGCGGCCGCCGGCGTGTGCGTCTTGTGACGCGTTGAGCCACGTCGCATCTTTTCCTGGGTGATACCGTCGGGGTCGTGGATGAACCCGCCCGAATCGGAGAGCGTGAGCACCTTGCCGCCCAGCTGGACGATCTTTTCGGCGGCGTGGGTCGCGACATTGCCCGACGGGCCCGAAATCACCGCGGTCTTGCCGCAGGTACCATATTCTTGGCCCGTTGTCATGATGTCTGCAGTGATGGGTGTCGGTGTGGCCGCGGTGAGGAAGCAGAGGCGCTTGTGGCTGACACGCGCGCGCCGCTCCCCGGCGCCCCCACGCAGGTCGCATCCTACATGCGCGCCGTGCTGCGCACGCTTGCGCAGTGCCACTCGCACCACATCCTGCACCGCGATATCAAGGTGCGCGGCCGCGACCGCACGGCAGAGCCCGCGCCCCCAATGGGCGGCGGGGGCCGCCGAGCCGGCCGGTGCCACCGAGCCAGCTGCGGACGGGCTGATTTGCCATGCAGGCGCACTGCATGCCGCATGCTGCGCGCGACGCCTGCCAGTGTTACTGCACCGCTCCTCTGCCGCATCTGGCGCGTAAATCCCCTCCCTCCCCCCTGCCGCTGCCCCCACCCCCTGCCCTCCTCCTCCTCCTGCCCCCGCCAGCCGGGCAACTTCATGCTGCTGGATGACAGCGACCGCTCCCCCCTCAAGGCCATTGACTTCGGCCTCGCGGTGCCCTTTGACCCTGCCGTCCTGCCGCGCTCAGACCTGGGGCTGGATGCACCCCCTGGTGCGCGGCGCGCGATAGCGCCATGCTTTGCGCCGCGCCGGCTTAGACCGGCGCCCCCCGCGTGGGCTTTGTTTGCCACGTCGTCGACTGACCCGCCATCGTGCTCACCCTTTCCGTGACCCTGACCCTGGCGGCGACCGTGCTCACCTTCGTCGCGGTCTCCAAGCTTCTGGACCGCCGATGACCGGCGAGTTCGC
>NNCB01001228.1:0-11615 GCA_002317545.1 Scenedesmus quadricauda | reverse complement strand
ATGGCTCGGTCATGTGCCGACATCCTTGAACGTCGCGACCTGCCCCAGCCCCGGACCCGCAGCCCCCGCCGTTCGCCCTAGTTTCTCGACGACCCCTGTGCCCGAGGCGAGCGCCTACCTCCTTGGCACGTCGTGACGACAAGCCTCCCCGGCTCGGGCGCGACAGTGACCAACAGCGGCACGTCTCTCAATGCCGTTCTGGATTTCGTCCTCCCGCGCGGCGATCGGAGGGCCCACCCGGGTGCGGCACGGCGACAAGGGCGTCGAGCGGGCGAACGCGGCCAGCCGGCGCACTATGCGACTACGGCCGTGCTTTGCGGCTGACATGCAAAAGGTGTTGCCACTCGCCCCACACGCGCGTGAGCACGCGCGCGCGCATACACACACACACACCGACACCGATGCACGTACGCGCGCGCGCACACACACTACAGTTTCACGCATGCGTACATGCATTCTGTTTTTGCTCAGCGTCCGCTGCTTATCCATTCCCTTTTTTATCGGGCAAGGGCTGGTCACTTCACACTAGCCATGCACCTATCCACCACAACCTTGCACACACGAGCTAACAACGCAGCACACACGCATGCACGCAACACGGCCCATGCATGCCTGCAAGCACACCAACGACCTCTTCTCCCTCACCCCAATCCACACAATCTCGCGCCCACCTGCGAGGCCAGATTGTATGCAGGGTGGTGGTGCCCCCTGTGCCACTACGTAGACCGGGCCCTTGCGCACTCAATGTTCAGGACGCGTGCTTCTCGTCCCACTGGAGTTCGGGATCTGCCTTCGCCATGCGCTCGAATTCGCGGGTCTGTTTGGTGATTCCCGGGAAGAGGCGGTCGGGCGCTACATGATAGGACCGGATCAGCGTCAGCGCCCATCCATAGTGGCGCGCGCCGGCGGCGCAGCTATCGCTGCCTCCGTCGCCCTCGCCCCAGACGGTGCGCCAGCCCGCCGGGCCGTCGCGCGTCCGTTCCCGTTCACCGCCCTCGCACCTTGTTCTACCAGTGGAACTCCGATGCGATGTCGGCCCAGAATGCGCATCGGGATCCGCAATGGACGGCGGGTCATTTCCTTGTACTGGATAGAGTGGTAGGACATTGCTGTCGGCGGGGAGCCCCAAGTCGAGCGCGCTGCCGCTGCCGCAGCCTCCGTCGTTCCACCCCGCTGACCTCTCGCTCGATAACCGCCGTATGCCTTGCCTTTGTCGAGGCAGCCGCGCATTTGCTCGGCCCAGTCGATGCGATCAGCCTGGCAGACCCTGCTGTGCTGCCGTCCGAAGCGCAGCAGGGCAACTTTCTCATGAGGATCAACGCGCTCCCTGCCGTGCGGTCCATGATGCCTGCGATCTGATCAGCAGCGCTGGGCCGTATCGACGTGACTGCACGCCTGATACGGTCTGCCAGGCCATGCAGTCTTGGCGCGCGAGGGTGTCCGAGTAGTCGCGTCATAGGCCCCCCCAACCCAACCGTCCTGCCCACCTTCGCGACACCGGCCACAGATGGTGCTGAACCCTGTGTAGCTTTGCGGGCACTGCCGCTCCGGCCTTTCCGCCGCGGGCGGCGCGGGTACGCCTTTGGATTAAGTCATGATTAGAGCGAGTTGATCCACTTCGCGATTTTCGTGATGTCCTCGTCGGGTACTTGAGGCATGGGGGCCATGGGTGGGTAGCCGGGCCAGTTAGCGGGCTCGGGCTTATGCACCAGTTGAATGATTTTCTCGACAGAGTACTTTTTCTTGGCTACCTCGGCGTAGGGACATGCCGAAATGACTGAGTGCGATGCGTCGGATGGGGAGGTGGCAGTCCGAAGGATGCCGAGGAGGGGCATGGGAGTGCCCTCATCGCCGGCCTCAAGCGCTGCGCAACGGTCCCCCTCCCCATGGCCTGTGTCAACAGGGAGGATATTGGGTTGGCAGTCCTGGCCATGCAGTGTCACGGCTTGCACTGGCTCAGGGGGCCGCGGGCAGAGGGATGATCTCGCCTCACCTTGTCAATCGTGGTCGAACGATCCTCGTGCTCGTGAGCGCCGAGTATCGCACCACATACCCAGAGACCGACCGAGGAAGTCGAGGTTCTGCAGGGGTTGATGCGCCGCGTGATCGACAATCTTGGCGACGAAACGCGCAAGCTGGCGGTGCTGTCCGACATCAAGGCCTGACCGCTTGCAATTTGCCCTCCGTCCGGACAATAGGTTAGTATTCTAATTATCTTGTCCGGGAGGGAAAATGACCAGCATCGCCGTCGTCGTGGGCAGCACCCGCGAAGGATCGTTCAACCGCGCATTAAGCTGCAAAGCGAAAAACAATACCCACAGGCCATTCATAGCGCGCTAACTACCCTTGAAAAGGCCTGGAAAACCACCTTTCCGAATCAGGTTTTTGAATACAAATTTCTGGACGATACGCTGGCCCAGGGCACGCCAGGAGGACGACCGAGCTTTCGGCCGCCTTCATCACCGTGAATAATGAAGCTTCCAACGCGAGAGGAAGACGTGTCAGACTGTCGCGAGCCTCTGCAGCATGAGGCCGTGCAGGCGAGCCGCTGACTCGGGATCGACTCGCTCGTCCAGATGGCCTTTGACGGTGACCGGGGTGAGCGCTGATGCTCTGGGCATAGGTGCCGTTTGTGCCCAGCAGTCGGGCCTGATTGAGAACGATCAACACCGCCATATCCGGCGATCAAAGCCCGGAAATGGGCGATTGTTCTAACAACACAGGGCTCGCGCACGGTAACGGCATGGTTGCTGCATCAGCAAGATGACCAGGCATTTTCTGCCGGCGGCCCTCGTTTCAGTGATGCATGCACGGCTATCATGATCCGACACGTGCGCCAATGGGCCGCCCCTGACGAGTCGAGCCGAGCATCTCGCCCGCCGCGCCGTGGCATCGCCGCCGTCGGCGACCTCGCGCTCCATCATTGCGCCCACGGAACTGCCGCAGACACATGACTGGTCGCCCGTGCAGCCAACAGTGTGTGGGCCCGTGAATGGTCAGATTGCTGCCGTCAAGATGCGATGACTGGGGCAGGCCGGTTGCCGCCCGCCAGACTGGGAACCGCAAGCGCAACCAACATGCCCCGCCATATGTGCCCCCGGAGACCTCCGGGGGCGGGCGGAGCACATGCCACGCGACATGTTCCCTGTCTGGCGAAAACGAAGGGCATCCTGCCCCTCATTTCGCGGTACTGCAGCCGCCCATGAGGACATTGGCTGCGGTGAGTCAAATATTATGACGCCTTCACCCGGTGGATGCAAGCGTGGAACGTCTTTGCGTTGCCAAGGCGCCCCGAAGCGCAGCGCGGAGCGGCGCTCGGCTCCCCGTCCAGAGCATGAAGACAAGCGACACTGGCGCAGGGGACAGCGGGCGCTCCTTGACGGTCAAAGCGCGCAGCGCGCAAGACCCTACGCGTGCCACGACTGGCCCCTGCGCACCCGAGCACCCGCCGCTGCCGATGGTTTCGGCGGCCGCCGTGATCGCGGTGGGGGCCGGCAATTCGGCGGTACAGATTGCGGTCGAGCTCGCCGGTCATGCCGATGTCACGCTGGCGGTCCGCGACCGTGTCCGGTACCTGCCGCAACGCGTGCTCGGCCGCGACGTCCATTGGTGGTTCGATAAGCTGCGCCTGAACAGTCTCAACCTGTTTTTGGGGGAGGGTTGTGTGAGGTGACTGCTTGAGGTTTCTGTAGAACCTAAAATAGGTAGGACATGATACGGCTCTGATTTGCGCACCAGACTTGGCGCTCTGATGCGTTGTCGCTGCCGGCATGCCGGTGGCGGTCGGAAGCCCCAGACTGCCAGGGGGCCGCGGCTGGACGCGGCCGCAACGGCCGCACCACTGCGGCGCGCCGCCCCGCCGAGGGCCGCGCAGGGCAGCTGCTCGCCGGCTGCTCAGTTGCTCTCCTCCTTCTCCACCTCAGCGAGCGAGAGGTAGTACTGCGAAGCAGGGGCGGCGGCGGGACGTGCGACACTTACATACTCATTACATGGCATTCGCGTCAGCGCGGGCCGCGGCAAAGAAGGCGTGCATTCGCTGCACCACAAAGGCCCCAACGTACATCCCCCTCCGGCTACGCCGTGTGACCCTCATATATTCGCAGCAGCCAGCCCCCAGCCGCCGCCGCCCCAGCGCCCAACCTGCAGCGCGTTGGTCCGAGCGCACCATGGGCCTCGGCAGCGGCTCCCCGTGGCGGGATAAACAGCTCGTCGCGCGCCTCGTCGCCAAAGGTGTCAATCTCCGCGCTGACCACGGTCACGTTGATGTCCTTGAGGTCATCACGACGTCCACCAGCAGGCTCGAGGTGAGGGGGTGTGCGGAACGACGTTGATCGACGACATGATGATGAGCAAATTGGGGTTGGTCGATCTGAGCGGGAAAGCAACACAGGGGAGCAGGCAGTCTGGGGTGCCGCCGCACAGGACGTGCGGGGGCCCGTGAGGTAGGATGTGCGGTGTGTGGCTGGTGTCGCAGTTGGTGGCGGCGGGGCGCGGGGCCGCGCGGGCGCACCTGTCGCGCGTGGAGATCTTGCAGACCGAGCAGCTGCCGTTGTCCGCCTCCGCGACCTCGATGGTCGTCTGCACCACGCTGCGCGCCTTGGGGCCGAGGGCGGACGTCGAGTCGCGCGACGAGGAGCGCGCGGGCTGCCCGGCGGCCAGCGCCTCGGACGACTCCTGCGGGGCGGGGGCGCGAATTCGTCGGAAGCGCGCGTTGGCCTGCTGTGGCTTCGGAGCGGTGAGGCGCATTGGCTGCGAGTAGCAACGCCCCCGCTCTGCCACCAAGAAAGTCCTGGGGTGTACACGAGCGGTTGCAACACCACATCCCAGACCAAAAGTAGCCCCCGCACGGGCCAGCGTCAGGTTAGACGCACCGGGTGGTAGTAAAGCAAGTTCTTGATGATGGTCTGCGGGTCCGGGGCTTATTTCAGGCAGTGCGGAGTTTGGCAGGGAACATAGGGGGCGATGCCGCTGATCCATGCTGGGGGCTCGTCGCCGCGCGGTGCTTCGTGCGGCTGCGGCGCCTGCTGATGCTGCGGTCGACGCGCGTCCTCGCATGTGGACATCGGGTGTCTCGTAGGCTGGCTAGCCCCGCCGCACCAGACGAGCCTGCTACACGATATCGCCAGCATCACAGCGCGACGATGCGCCGGCCGTACCGCACCCAAGCTGTGTCCCCTCACAGCTGCGACAGCACTCCTTCCGCACCGCCCGCGGCTGGGACCCAACCTTAAGTCAACCGCCAGATGTGGGCGGGGCCTCGGCCTCCAAGATCAGACGCGCCCAAACAGCGTGCCAGTATCTGGAGATACCCAAATTCCTGCGCGCTGCGCGTGAAGCTAATCGCTTGTGCGAAGAGCTAGGTATTACTTGCGCTTAGGAGTCTGCCCGCGTGCCTGGTCCTGACCGAGCGCGGAAGCAGCCAAAGTCCGAACCTGTGCGGGAGTCGGCTTTGTCGCGCCAGAGAGGACGCGCGAAGCCAGAGTGGAGACCCTCGGAGATGTCTGCCTAGGGGTAGCTTTAGACAGATAAAGATATGCGGATGGTGCAGCCAGCGGTGCAGTTGTGGCACTGAAGTGGCAGCACGCTCACCGTGTCCAGCAGCTCGCCCAGGCGGTCCCCAAACTGCGGCGCAGTGGGGCGCGGCGCGGGTGCGAGGTAGGTGGGGCCGGGCGGGCGCAGCAACCCCGCATGCAACGCCTGCAGGCCAGCAACATGTCGCCGGCCTTGCGCGGCGTCATCTCGGCCAGGATGCTGCGCCACCTGCATAGCCCACCCAAGCCTGCTGCTCGGCAGGTGGGATGCGCTCCGCCGCATGCGACGTGGCGTCTGAGCAGTCGCCGCTAGCTCGATCCCGCGAAGTAGTTAGCGTTCTCCAACAGCACTGAGAACTCAATGCTTCCATAGCAAGCAATAGCGCCACGTCACATGATCACCGGAGCCTGATATACGCGTCACGCATGCAATCGCATCAACCTGCTGGAGAGATCAAGCCATGGGATTGTTGTGACTCTGGACGCCATGAAGCGGCGAATCCCGTCGGTATGGCCAGGGTCGTATATCGAAAAATTTTTCCATCGCTACCTCTACCAGCTACGCGAACAGGGCTTCCGGTGAGATCGCCCTGTGCTCCGAAAAGGCCCTTCCCGGGGGCGTTAAATGCCAGTCATACCTGACGCTGCGGCCGCTGCTTGAGGCATGGCTGCTGCTGATAGCAGCACGCGCGTCTGCAGTATGCCTGCGATGGGCGGCGAGGGCTTCCAGTTGCATCGTTGCTGCATGCCACGTTGACAGCGCGAAGCCAGCGTGGCCCGGGGCGACCGCGTTCCACACCTGACGACACGAGGAGCCAAACCGATGGGGCGCCCTGCTGCTGCATTGCTCCCGGCACACAGTTATGCTGCAGATGGAACGTACACGATTAAACTCACTTCCTATAAGTGTTATTTAGGTGCAAGCCTGGAATCTGTATTTACCCGTACCGTCAATTTTTGCAGCCATACGAATACGATCTATCCCAACCTTTTGTTATGCCCGGATGCAACCGGTACCCTTTGGACCCAGCTCTGCAGTGTTGCTATGATCCGATGAACCCAGAGTTTGTCAATCTGGTCTATTGTACACATCGCTTGCGCACACGCCCTGCACCAGAAAGTGCTCGGGTCAGGTAAAGAAAGTACCGCGGCACAGTCGCCCAGGCTGCGCTTGGTGCTCGACCGCGCGCTCGGCAGCCCGTGGTGCTGGCATGCATAGATTCTCTCACGAAACTACTTGAATCGCTGGAATCTTCGAACACCTCCAGGTTGCTACGTGCGACTTGCGGCTACCTTTGGCTAAACGCGTTTAAATAATCTGCTTTTCGTGCATAATCTTCAGGACGGTTTGCCCCAGCATGTGCCGCGTGCTATGCCAAATGGATTGCCCACCTTCGATGCCGGGGCATTGCCTGCCGGAATCCGCCATGTCACGGACGAAATGCGATATAAGTATGAATTGCGTGAACAATTAACATCGATAAATCTAGCTACTGCTTCCCAATTTAAGGCGCAACAATCTTTCACATATAGTACAGCATCGGACCTATCTTGCTCCGAGCCAGATCAGCGCGACGAGACCGACGATGATTCGGTACCAGGCGCACTGTTCAATGGTAAGGTGATGGCGGGAAAGCGCCGGTGAATATCAAGCGCAGATTGGCAGCTAAAGCCAATGCTTTGTCCTTTATTTGTTTTGCCACCCTGGCGTCATTTCTTACCTATACAGCGATGTACGCGGTAAGAAAGGCATTTGCCGCCGGAGGCATACGATCGCCAGGCTCGTTCCTATTAAGAGGTGTTACAAAAGCCTAGCATCCAAACCAGCGGATGTAGGAACGCAACCAGGAGACCAGTCATGAAGTTCATCAAGAAATTCGCTCGCGACACCAAAGCCGCCACCGCCATCGAATACGGCCTGATCGCCGCTCTGATCGCCGTCGCCGGCATCACCGCGATGGGTGCAGTTGGCAACGGCGTCAGCAACACCTTCAACAAGGTTGGCGACGAGCTGAAGTAAGCTCGAATTCCACGCCTTCGGGCAGGAAAAAGGAAGGGCGGTGGAGCGATCCACCGCCCTTTTTGCTTGCCCGTCACATTACCGGCAGGATTGCCGAGCTGGCATAGACGACGATCTTCACCTTTGCGCCGGCTGCAGTGGATTTCCTGCTGCTCGGGCTGCTGGTCGCACCGCGCTCCTCGAACCGGTCGATAGGCCTCGGTCTGCCGTTCGAGGCTGATGCGCACGATCGCGATGACGGCCCCCTTCCTCGGGCGCGGCGACGATGGCGGTGTAGCCGCAGATGGCACCCCCGCGTGCCTCGAGATTGCCGGCCGCCCGGCCGGCCCATCAACCGGCCACCGCCCACCTCTTCGGCGGCCTCGGCTGCCGGGCAAGTGGGTAGCGCTCGCTGCCCTCCTGACCGGGCATCAGCACGATGAGCGCGGGAACTCTTGATCGCTTTCCCGGCAAGCTGCGACCTCAGCGAGCGTCCACGTCCAATTTGTCGTAGCGCGGCGCGAGGGCGTTTGGAGTGCTCGAGGCCAGGCGGCCTGCGTCAACGAGGGGAGAGCATGGCGATAAATGTAGTGAGGGCGGGGGACTTGCATAGCGGGGCTGCGGGCTTGGGGTTTTCCTACCGCGCCGGTGCAGCTCGATACGATCATGCAGCGCTATGGCGCGCACGACATCGGGGTCGTTGACCACGAGCGTTTCGTCACGGATCCGTTCGAGCAGCCAGGTAGCCGGTAGGTCACCGGGCAGGGCTCCTGCCGCATCAGCACGAGCATCGACGTCGCGGCCGCGCGCCGCGACCGCCTCGACATACGCTCTCAACGCGAGCTGCCGAGCGCCGGCGCCTGGCGCGTTTGCCAGATGCGCCTCGAGCAGCGGCCGCAGCGGGCGCTCTTCGTCGACCCGCGCATCCACCAGCACCAGGCCCCTGCCGCCGGCCGCGCTGCTGGCTCCTTTGCGGCGCCGCCGACACAGGCGAAGCGGGCCCCGGCCGCTGCGCGGCTGCCACCGCTGCGGGTGCTGCTGCCGGTGCTGTTGCTGCTGCTGCTGCGGCAGCTGCTGCTCCTGCTGCTGCTGGGCCTGCGCCTGGGCCGCGGCGGCCGCCTCGGGTCGCCTCGGGAAACACCCAGTCCACGCGCCACAGCAGCTTGCGGGCACGACAGTTGTAATAGGTCGTGCTGTCGCGCCGCCGCTGCATGCCTGCGGGGCTGTTCACGGCGGATCGCACGTGCCAGCGCTGTTGCTGCAAGGCGGGCCTCTCGAGCGAGCGGCACGCCAGAAGCCGGTCGCGAGCAGATCGCCAGCAGTCGGCAGCCAAGGGGCACAAGGCGTACGACGTGCGCTGCTCCGCATTCAAATATATGTCCGACCTTATGGGCTTTGGCGATCCAGCGCAACGCGCAGCGCTCTGCCCCACGCTGGTCCATGATCATGAGCCGAACGCCGCGCAGCCGCGCCTGGTGGATCAGGCCCGACAGCGCCTGCGGCAGCTGCGGCCGCGGCGCGGGCGGGCGGTGGCGGCGCGCGATGCGTCGGCTCGGGAGACCTCCTCCAGTAGCTTGTAGTCTGCGGAGGCGGGGTTGCAGCGCGGAGAGCGAGCATGCCGATGACGTGGCTGCGCGCAGTCGTTGTTGTTCAAAGGAGGGTGAATAGGCAGGGCGGCAGAGGTGACGACCGGGCTGCCTCCAGGCGCCTCGTCGCCCCTCGCCCGTGCGCCGCGCCAAGGCGCTGCCACTTGCCGTGCGTCTATTGGGCTGTCGGCGCCGTAGCTTGCGCGCCGGGCACCGTTGTCGCACCCCGCATCATGATGCGGCATGCAAAGGAGAACATCATGCGAAGCGCTGCTTGCAGCTGCGGCGTGACCACGGCAAATGGAAGCCTGGATGGCCCACCTGAGACGAGCTCGCGGTCACCAAACTCGCTGAGCGGCACAAACGCCAGGCGGTCCCGCTTGCCGCTGCATCCCGTGTCGTCTTTGTGGCGCCGCACACACTCAACGCTGCAGCTGCGGACGCCGCAGCCTGGGCAGCGGTACTTGTAGGGCTGCTGATCGCACACGCCGCAAGGGCTCGGCTGCTGCGGTGGCGGCGGCTCTTCGCCGTCGTGCCTCGCGCCAGCCTCGGCGGCCTGTTGCTGGTCCTGCAGCGGTGGCTGCGCCGTGCCGGACGGCGCTGCGGCTGCCGATACCCTGGCGGTGGCCGTGCGGCTTTGCCATGCTGTGGGCCTATGAGTCAATGTCCAGCTGATGCGGGGCGCTGACCGGCAAGACGGCATCGACAGATCGCGCTGCTTCCCGCGGTCGTGCTGCTCACTTTGCCGACCTATGTCGTGGCGGCTGATGGACGTGCGACGCTTTATGGTGGCAAGCTAGCGAGCTCGACCGCAAAAACAGCTGCTCGTCTGGTGAATATGGGCGACTCGTGCAGGTGTAAGTGCACCAGACTCTTACAATTGCTCATCCTGGTACATAACATAGATACGGTGTTGCAGTACTGCGGCGGCCCTTTCGGCCAGTCCCGGCGGCATCATGGACCATGGGGCGAGCCAGGCGCTGCTACCGGCCTGGACTGCGTCGTTGATCAGGGCAATACTGGATGCCAAAGGATAGCGCAGGCACTCGGATCGACAGACGCTCGTACACGAATCGGCTTATTCGGAGACCGGAGGCTCGTTCTACGATGGGTTTGGCTACTCGTGGTGGCTGAATTCCGAGCTTGGTGCGGTGATCGCCGACGGCTGGGGTGGGCAGTACTTGCTGTGGACGGTGGCGGCGTGCCGCCTGAGCTGCGCCGCCGTGAATGGGCGCCACTCCGGATCGGCTTGCAGGGAATTATGGGAACAGCGTGCCTTGTCTCACTTGGACCCCCGTTTTGCGCTGCAGGGGGACGACCTTGCGCGAGCGCTCACGCTGCTGGCGGCCGTGGTCGACGGCTGCGACACGGCCGCACTGCTGCACCGCCTGCCCGTGTGGGTGCCACCTGCTCGGGGAGGCCCTGCGCCGCGCCTGCACCAAGCAGCCCAACGCCGCGGCCCCGGCCCGCGCCGACGCGCCCCCCGCCGGGGCACCGCGGCGGCGTGCCGCGCCCTCGCGTCGCTGTACCGCCGCCTGCAGCCGCTCATGGAGCTGCCCGGCGTGCGCCGCGAGGCGGTGGCCGGCGTCTCCCGTGCGCTCCAGCTCCTGCTGCCGGTCCTGAGCGCGCCGCTTGAAGGCGGCGGCGGCGCGGCGGCGGAGGCGCTTGAGCTACTGCGGCTCTTGATGGAGGTCGCGCCCGCCAGCCTGCGGCAGCACCAGGCAGCCCTGTCGGCGCAGCTGCCCAAGCTGCTCCGCGCCGCCGCCGCCGCCGTGGGTGCAGCGCCCGCGGGCGCGCCAGGCGCGCAGGCGCGCGCGCTGCTCGCGCGCGCCGCCGCGTGCGTCGCGCTGCTGCCGCGGCTAGCGGGCGATGCGGCGGCGTGGAGCGAGGGCGCGCGGGGGCTGCTTGTGTCGTGCCACGCGGTGCTGGACTTCATGACCATGGGCTGGAGGGCCGCAGGCGGACCCGCACGCACGGGCGCTGCTTGCGCGGCCTGGCAGCGCGGCGGCAGGCCAGCAGCAGCAGCAGCAGGAGCAATGGGGTTGATGCCCGAGTATCGCTGGGAGTCGGAGCAGCCGACGACCGGCGGCGCGAGCAAGGCGCCGCAGCAGCGGGCGGCGGGCGCGCTGCTCGGCGCGCTGCTGTCGGCCCTCGAGGCGGCGCTGACCGGCAGCTACCCGGCAGCTGCGCCCCTGCCCGGCTTCCAGGTGCTGGCGCTGTCGTCGCGCCTCGTGTCGCTGGACGCCGGCGCCGCCGCCGCGGCGGGCGCGGTGCCCTTATCCGCGTCGCGCTTCCACGAGCTGCTGCTGCAGCAACCCGCCCTCCACATTGCCGGCTGGCGCCTGCTGCGCCTGCTGTCGCCTCTGCGCGCGGCCAGCTGCTGCCGCTGCTCGGCGCCGCGGCGCGCGTCGCGGGCGGCGGCCTGCGGGCGGCGCGGCTGGGCGGCGGCGGCGCGCTGCTCGCGCGGCCAGCGGCAGGGCGGGAGGCGCTGTATGCGGC
>NNCB01001227.1:0-11617 GCA_002317545.1 Scenedesmus quadricauda | reverse complement strand
GCAGCGGCAGCTCAGGACCTGCACAAGCACAGACACACATGCACGCACACACACACGGACACGTGCAGCAGTGGATGCACGCACTGGAGGCACCCACCATGCGTACCGACTGCTGTTCGGTCTGGTGCAGCATTTGTGTCCAGTTTTCAACTGTCCTTTGTCGTAACTGGTATGCGCCCCCTACGACGCGCCCAGCAGGCCGCTGACGGTGGCCAAGCAGGGCAAGAAGAACATCTTCTCCGGCCGCATCCTCGAGATCGAAGGCCTGCCGGACCTGAAGGTGGAGCAGGCTGCTGGCGGAGCTGTCGAGCACACGGAGGTCGCCGCGGCGGCAGGCGGCGGCTTTGGTGGCGGTAGCGCTGGGGCATGCCGCAGGCACAGGGCGACATGCAAGCTTACCAGCAGCACCAGGAGCAGCAACACAATCAACAGCAACAGCAGCAGCAGCCACGGGAGGCGCGGGAGCATGGCTCTGCAGCCCAGGCCAATGACGGGAGCCCGCATGCGCTGGACATTGGTTCGCCGGCAAGACGCATTTGGAGCTCTGGCGACGCTCGCCCTGGCGATGGTCGCGTACCGCTTCTGGACCATTCCCGCGGCGATACTTCATGCTTTGCCCCTGCTCGCCCACTTGAGCCGAGCCGTGGACCTCTCCATCAGTCCTGTCGTGTATCTCACGATGCAAGTCGCATCGTCCTGGCTGGTGCCGCCCCTCAACGGCGTCGACCCGGCCGCCAAGGCAAGGGGACACAGGGCAACCGCGTCAGCCGCTGCCGCCACCCCGCGCGACCAGCGGGCGTCAAGCTGCCGAAACCTCGCCCCAATCCCAAGGTCGATGTCGCGCGCGAGATCACCGAGTGAAGGTCGGCAGGCTTTGCGCCGCCGCTGCCGCCGCCGCCGCAGCAGCAGCAGCAGCAGTGGCACCAGTCGCAGCAGCTGCAGCAGCACCACCACTGGCAGCAGCCGTCATTGCAGCAGCAGCCGCAGCAACAACCCCACCAGGTGTTGCAGGTGTGGCCGTCAACCCTCTACCCCGGCGGTCACAGCAGTCCTCCTGCCGAATTGACGAGGAGGTCATGGGTCGAGTACGGCGGACGGCCATGGAGCGGTCGGCGGCATCGCCCCGCGGCCGGTCGTCGCTGATCGCTTCGACCGAACTGGTAGGCGCTGGGCATCTGGTGCGCTGCTTCGTGGCGACCCGAAGCAGCCGGTCGCCGAGCTCGCGCGTCGGCTGGCGAGGGAGCGTCTGTTCGCCTTCCGGCGGTTCGGAATGGCCGAAGACCGCCGACCTTGCGATCCCTTCGTCCCAGCCGAAGCTGCTGTGGGTCATTCCGCGGGGCCGCACACTCGCTGCATCACCGCCAGGCCAACCGCGCCCATGCGCGCAGCATGCTGCTGCAGCGCGCGCTCGGCGGCGGCGCGCTGTCGGTGGCGCCTTTCCTTGCCGCTTCGGCGTCGGCCGCGGCGGCGGCGGCCGCCTGGCAGCCGGCGCGGGCGGGGGCCTCGGCTTCTGCGCTGGGTGACGGGCGCCACTCGCCGCGCGACTCCCCCCACTCGCCGCTGGCGCGCACGGCCATGTATTGAAGACCGCGCCCTGCGCTCTCAACGGAGGACCGTGTTGTGGCGTTGTGATTTTATTTGTAGCATTGGATCTTTCCTCCCGAATCGCCTTGACACAACCGCTTGTCAGCGAGCATTATTGCGCGCTGTGCGAAGCGCAGTATAAGCGGCCGGGGCAGGCTGGCTTACGCAAACAGCACGCAGCAGGGCACTGTGTTAAGATGCAGGGTGCGACAGGCAGAGCCTGCGATGCGAAAGTTGCGGCTGAATCGACGGCAAGCCGCTTGCCCAGTTTTGTACCACCACCATGTGTCGTCAGGTTGGCGTCTTCCGCCGTACCACCGCCCGAAAACTGCAACGTGATGTGGTCGAAGGAAACGACGCAGCTCCGACCAGGGCCCCCGGCAAACCTCCCCGCAATGCCCGACCTGGCGTGTCGGATGCCACTTGCTGTTTTTTAGGCCGTGCTGGGTTGAACGTCGCACCATCCGGTGGGTCCCATGCAGGTTGAATCTCGATTTCGCCCGGGTAATGTCGGCCAGATCGTGCTCGTGGTGCAGGCTTATTTTTCGCATTTCGCCGGCATTGTTGATGAGGATATTGAGGTCCGGAAAGGCGCGGGTTACGCGCTCGCATCCGCCACGCAACCTGTACGAGGCATGTAGAGCAGCCCGCAGCAGAGGAGAGAAGCTGTGCATCTGCGCTTCTTGGCGGCGCCCGTGCCCACCAAGCATTGCCCACTCGTCGCGGACCCAATGCACAGACGGATGTAATAATTACCATGTGCATTGCTTTGGCATTACAGCGTGCATGTCCGCGCTCGCTCGCGCTTGCCAGCATTCGGGCAAGCAGTCCAGAACACAGTCCACGCAGCCTCAGGCAGCAATTTTTCAGCGATCCTGCATGTCAGCTGCCGGTTGTGTGCTCGGATCCCAAGCTCATAGACGTCTAAGTTGTGTCCTACCACACCTTGCTGTATTTGGACTGAGCGGTTGGGATCGCGGTTCGGGCAGTAGGCGGGTTGGAGCCAGCCCTGCGCGGAAGTGGCACGTCAACACGGCCCGTTGGTCGTACGCGATCTGCTAGTTTGATAATCATATCGGACGATCCGGAGAGAACCAGCCGTTGCAAAACGGCTTGTCGACCCATCGCCCGCCTCGCCCGAACGATGAAGAGCCCGGCCCCGAGGAGCGCGCTGTCGCCCCAGCAGTGGGGACAGGTCATCACCATTGCCGGCATAGGCACAGTCCTGAATGGTGCGGCACGATCGGCTCTCCGCGCCGCCAATGTCGCGGGGGTTCAGCGCACGCAGACATGGCAGAATTACGGCATCCGCGCCTTGCCTTCGCGCCGCACCATCTGCCGGCCAATTCGACAGCATCTGAAATCTCGCAGTGTGGGTACTGTGGCCCTTGGTTTCGGGGCTCGCGGGAATCAGGATGAACCTCGTCGTCTTCATGCGCGCGACCGCCTTTTCCGTGATCCCGTAGGCGGGCGGATTGATGAAATCGTCGGCCGAATTGATCCAGAGTACCGGCACCCTGATCTTTTCGAGATTGGGCCACGGATTATAGGTTCGCGAGCTATCGAACTGATAAATCATGTCATTTGCGTCATTGCGGCCATAGGTCCTCGCGTTCTGAAGGCGTCTACGCCGCCGTCTTTGTCGTCAGGTACGCCGCCCCTGTCCGGGTTCTGGCCTAAGATCTATTTATTCCAGGCCGGCTTCGCAAATACTTCCTGGGCTTCTAATTATTATGTGATTGGCCTTATTTTTTCCAGCCTGATTACCTTGTATGTATTGGCGAAAATGTGGAAAGAAGTATTTTGTGGAACATCGGCGCGCTCATGTACCGGACACATCGGCGACACAGCGGGACGCATCCGCTGCCTGGGGTGTCTATTATGTTCATGGCCTATCAGCACTCTGGCGATAGGTGAGAGTGTTCAAACTAAGATGTGATCAGCGCTGGGGCCGTAAGTTGAAGCACGATGCCATGTACGAGCGAAGTCTCAGGTGGTTAACACTGTCAAAACTCAATCGTAGTAGATGAGGCCACAGGCTACCATCTCTGCAGCATGGTGACAGTGGATGAGGTCTCTGACACTTGCGTATTTGGCTCAACCCTGTCCGCCCTTCCCGGCAGGCGTCCTGCCCACCTACAGCACCGGCGTGTCGGGCCGGGATCGCTGCGCCCGTGCTGCTGGCGCTGCAACGATCGCGGGCGCGGGCCATATGGTGGCGGGCGACCGCAACGACGCGTTCAACGAAGCGGTGGTGGCCTTTTCCAAGCGGGCGCTTCACGGCGAAGCGGTGCGATCGTCCTAAAAAGAATAAATATTACAATAAATTATCGGCCGCCCGCAAAAACCTTACGGAGGGCGCCTGGGATTCGAGAGGGGGTGGGGCGCAGCCGCCTCGCCCTGCGGGTCCGGCTGCCTGAGCGTCGACCGGAGACCTGCGGTTGAGCGGCTTGGGCGTCGAAGCAGGCGCCACAGCTGCTGCCGTAACCGGCAGGTGTTGCCAGCGCACCATTTACGCAGCATCGCGCACATCCCGATGCAGCCACCTGGCGGACGACCAAAGCCAAGCCGCCTCGCCCCGCGCTGCAGACGCCTGCTGATTATGGTCGATAACGGGTTCCAGAAACCCGACTTCGCCTCCGCCTTTTCCTTGAGCAGCGCCTCGGCCCTCCTCGAAGCTGCTCTCGGCGCAACATGCCGGAGCCGCACGCGTTTTTGGAGGCCGCACGCCTGCAGAAGAGGCTCGCGTCTGGCGAGGGCGTGGCGGCGGACGCGGCAGAGGACGGCGCGGGCGGGCAGCGGTCGGGGCCTGCCAGGCTCCCCAGTCCGCGAGGCTGCCAGGTGGTTCGGCGCCCGACTTCTCCTCACCTGTTTCAGGTGGCGGCCGGTTTCGGCGCAGGTCTGGTGGAGGTTTTCGAGCGGCGCGCCGTACAGTTCTGCAACCTTGGTCGGCGGGGCTTCGGCTCAAAGAGATTGGTGACGCGTCTGCGAGTAGTTACTGAAAGCGTCAGACTCAACCTCAATAGACTGGCGCGCCTTTGCAGTGCACGTGTGATGGAGGCGAAGGTGTGAGTGCCAAGGCCGGACCACAGCTGACTGTGATTTTGCAGGACGTGCATGCTTCCCATCAGATTGGGGCTGATCGACTGTATCTTCACAACAGTCTATCGCACCATGTCAGTGTGTATGGACCGCAACCACGTGACATACAAGACCCTCTATGCGCTCTACTCACCGAGAAATGTTCGCCCATTTCCGTGTGTTCGAGCATGATGGCACTCGTCCCTCGCCGTCCTCGCTCATTGCTGCACAGGCGCAAAACGGCTGATGGTCCAGTGGAGGCCGTGACCGCATTTATCGCGGAGCAAAGCGATGTGCGCCTGATGCGCACCTATCTGGCGGCGTCGGGCTGCATGTCTGCCACATGCGCTGGTGGGTGGGGGTGCAGTGCGGCGGCCCTGTTCCCTCGCATGCCCACCTACTCAAGGAATGACGAAGGCAGGGCTCGAGACACTGCATTCGAGCTCCTCTGCCGCCCAGCTTTCCAAAGAGCTCTCACACGTGCGTCCACCTAGCAGCGGTCTCAACATCTGCAGAGGAGAGCCTCATGGCACATCAGTGGTTTACAGCTTGATCATGCCGCACTGACCAGGCCACGACCATTGGCATAAGTGCGACAACCCTGCTGCAGCATTCTCATCATGCACGAAGCAAACCTGTGCAGCCGTCTGGATACCAGCCAGGTCACCAACCACACTGCACTGCACATGTGTTGGCAGGGTGTCTGCCGCATTCTACCTGACGTGCAGCTGGCTTGCCAAGGACTTGCGCACCTACGGCTATCCCCTCAAGATGACGCAGGTGAAGGGCACTATGCCGCTGTGCATGCGCTGCGCTTAACAGGCACAATGGTCCGTCCTAGAAAGCCGGAGCCAAACCGACATTATTGCAGCGAATCGCCGGATTTGTATGTTGCACTGCAAAACTTGACCCAGAAAGTTTTCATGAGATAGACCCACCTTCCCAACCTGCTCTTTTGTGATCTCACCGGCATGACCACCCAATCCCGGGCTATCCCATTGTGTCGCTCATCCCCAACGCCGTCGGCCTCCTTCCTGGGTGGCCAGGCCCTGGTACCGCGGCCTGCCCGCCCTCACAGAAGCATCGCCCTCGTCACCGCCGCCACCGCCCTGGCGCTGTCCGGTGTTGGCGGTGACGCAGGTTGGTCGGGCAGTGGTGCCTGGTGCCGCTGTTCCCGCTGTTCGTTGGGGCGGTGCAGGTCCACAGCCTGCTGCCCTGCACGCGCTCTCGAGCCCTGTCGGTGCGCAGGCAGGCGGGCGGCTCATGCCTGCGCATGGCCAGCCCGACATGGTGGTGCTGGTGTCGACGCGCAGGATAGAGACTGCAGACGGGGAGGTGCTGCCACATGCGACCTTTGCAAATGTCACAACAACGGTGCTTGTTCCAACCACCTGCTTCGGCACATGTGTGCCCCAATTGCGCCCACCAAAGCACCACCCAGGCTGCCTGATGCGGTCGCACGAGGAGCAGCTGGCGCGTACCAGGGTGGAAACTCAAGGGTGCCACAACAACCCGCTCCACCAGCGCACAACGGGTTCTCCTTTGGCTACGACTGCGGCTACGGTGCGAGGGAGCGCCGGAGGACTCGTGCAGCTGACGTATCGCACCTGTATCTCTTGTCGCGCGTGAACGCATCCCTGACCACGCGGATGTACGCGGCCAAATGCAACTCCCCTAATCCCATGCATACACTTCCTGAGATGCCCGCCTCTCTCCAGCCATCCCTTGCGCCCAAGTGTCCGTTGATACCCCAGGCACATGGGGGCACTGTCGCCCCTGCAGGTTGCGGACATCGAGCACTGGTCTGTTCCGGCTGGTACACCCCTTTGCTCCGGCGCTGTGGCGCTGTTCCTGGCCGGCGCGCCGGTGCTGCGGGACGTGGGCCTGCGCCTGTACCAGCCGCGCCTGGGAAAGCCCTTTGTGGGCCACATTGAGTGATGCGCCCCCAAGGCTGTGCATTGGACATGCGACCCCTTCTATCAGGCGCAGCTCGCCCGATGCGCAACAGCACGGGAGTCAAGGGGCGTCCCATGCCGGCTAAGCCGATTGCGATGGAAAAGCCGATCGGCCACGATCTCGCCTCGTCGCGCGAGGTGAATGCCGAGGTCGGCGACGCCTTTGCCGAAGACCGCGTGTTTCGCATCGACCATTATCTGGGCAAGGAAACGGTGCAGAACCTGCTCGCTGCTTTGCCAATATGCTCTTCGAGCCGCTTGAGCCGCTGTGGAACGCGCAGGCGATCGACCATGTCCAGATATCGCCGAAACCCACACAGAAATAAGTCGGGCAGCAATCCCATTGCCAGCTTGCACTTCAATCGAGACGCTTATCAGCGCCGTGCATTGACTTCATTGATACTGGGTTTCTTTGGACTGTCATCGAACCAATTTGCAAGCCTAGGATTTTGATCGCAAGCTCCACAGGACATGTCCATTTTTTCGCTGAATAACTTGCGTTGATTGCATTTCGAACCCGGTGCCACACTCTTTGGACGCACTGCTCCTTGGCAATTGGTTGCCCTTTCTTTGACCATCCATGCTTGCCGCCTCTGACAGTCTGCGAGCGCTCCTCATCCTCATCTGTCTCCTCGCTGCCCCACAAGTGCCCTGCCATACCGGCAGGCCCTGCCAATGCTTCTGCCCGCTGTAATTGATAACCATTATTCAACTCTTCATAGCTGGTTTGCATATTCAATGCATCACTACCATAACCCGGCTCGGTGATCACTAACTGATGCTCCCGTGTGCTTTATGTACCTAGTCAGCATGGGCTTGTGCATCCTTCATTGGCTATCCTGCAAGTGGTTCGGGCGGCGGGTGCGATTCATAAGAAGCGTCAGATCATCAGCAGGCACTTTAGTCCAGCACGCTACATGTCTTGGGTGCACTCGATTTTCATGCACGCTCGCAAAGAGTCTCGTGTACGTATTTTGTATGTCGTTCCTTGCAATTCTTCCGTACCGGTACATAATAGCCTGTGACCTTTTGAAGGGTACCGCATGGCCGCAACATACTGCAAAGCGACGATAACAAGGTAGAGTCGTCTACGCGCCGACGGCCTAGTGGCAATAAAGTACAGGTCACGCATTGTCTCGGTGATGTCACAGTAATGGCACTGTCAGAACTGGTCGGCCTGGCGGGATGCTAGCCGTCGATCAATCATTGACGGCCAGAAGAGAATTTCATGGTGACCTACCAGTCAGGGAGTAGCCTTACGATGCCTTGTTGTTGTTCTGGATTGCCGCGACCACGCCGGTCGCTTGATGCCATCTCGCGTATCCAGCGAGCGCGCCGTACACCCTGACCGAACCACGCTGCAGGCGAGCACACCGAGCTCAACCCCCGCAGAGGTGAGCACTGCCGCACGTTTGACCTGCCAGCTGGCTTGCAGGTGCACACATCATGCCCCCATCATGCAGGCTTTGTGTGTCTCTGTGTGTGGTACTGCCCCGCACCCTCGGTCCTCATCAACGCACTGTCCTCGAGTTGCCATTGCCCTGTCCGCGTTCAGTGATTTTGTATTGCATGTTAGCAGATCTTCTGCCAGCATTGCTGCTGCTGCCGCTACACTGCGGCCTGTTTTCCTTGGCGCTGCTGTTGGCCTGATGCCCCGTTCCGCCCTGCCATTGCTGACCCTGTTGCTGGCCATGCCGGTGGCCGCGGCATGGGCACAACAGGCGGATGAGCTGGTACCGCAGGCCGAGAACGTCCGTACCGAGTTCGCCCAGGTCATGCGGGTCGAACCGGTTTACGAAACCTTGCGTGCGACCAGCATGGTGGAGCGCTGCGAGGCGTCCACGCCGCAAAGCCCGCTCGAGTCGGGCTTTTTGAGGAGGGCGGCGGCGCCGAACGTCAAACATTCTGAGGGGCGTCCGGCTGCTGGCACCGCGCTCACCACGCATTGGCATGTGCAACCGATTGCCCGGGGCCCTCGTGCGAGATCTGGATCCGCCCTGCACCCATGCAAGCGCTGCACCAGCCCGGCGAGGACACCTCACCGCTTATCATGAGCACAAGCGAGACGACGCCTGACGCTCCAACCATGCGCAGGCGCCGACAGGCGCACGCCGGGCGTCATCGCAAGGGAAGAATGAATATGCTGTATCAGCCTTTGACATGCAGAAGAACTGGCTCGCGGGGGCGAGCGCGCTGTCGCGGGCCGCGAGGAGCGCAGGGAGGAGCGCAACGGGCGAATCCGCTCGGCTATTTCAGCGGCAGCCCGATTTGATGCTCTGTTGCTCACATGTGCCTTACTGGTTGCTCACGAGTCTCGCTCCCAGTACTGTAGTTGGGCAGGCGGGGTTCCTGTCGACAAGCCGGCGCTGGTTTCACGCGTGCATAGACCGAACCCAATGCTGGAGCAGCCCGCACCCGGCCCGTGCGAAATCGTTGATGTCGCTGCGTCCTCGCAGCTGGCCATGGAGCACACCGCCGGCCACGGCTTCAAGGTGCGCGGGCGGTGCATGCAGTGCGTCCTGGACGTCGAGGCTGGCCGACTGCGTGGCACGCATGCGGCCGTGCTTGCTGTTGCTGGGCGCAGCTGCCGGGGCCGGCGGCCCGCTGCATGCGGAAGCTTCCTGTCACAAGGCCTTCAGGCACTGGCCGGCGCTCTTCGTGCATGTCGCATCAACACCACCCCCACCTGTCGGTGTGCGCCGAGACAGCCCACCCCCCGAACCGCTACCGCACCCCTCAACGCGCTCACCACCGCCATCCTGCCGTTTGCGTGCCTCGCCCCACTGGTGCTCGGCAGGGGCAGCGGTACGACCGCGATCACGTAGTGGCTGCCGACCAGGTGGGCAGTGCATGGAGCAGCCATGCACCGAGGCTGTCATTACAGTGTCTTGACAGTCATGGCACCAGCCTTGGCAGGGCGGGCCTCCAATCAAAACTCGGGCGTTGATCTGATCTGCACCGCGTTGCGTCGAGTCATCCTGAATGCTCCGCATCGCACCTGTGCCAGGGCCATGGTGCAGTTCAAACTACAAGGGAGCGGCACGACACCAGCGATGTGGAGAGGTTGACCGAAAATTGACATCCAGACTTGTGGCCGTTTGCTCAGTATCGGTGCATGTCCTTTCGATGGTTGGCGTGCCAGCACCACCATGGTGCTGCAAACTCTGGCTCAGTTGCTGTGGAACGCAGTGTGATACTCTGCCGCCAGTTACGAATGGCCGTACCGTACCAGCCCGCGTTATAAAACAGGATAGGTACCCCCAGCCGGTTGGCCAGGTGGTCGCCCAGGCGCCCCCACCCCCAGGCGGAGCTTTGCCTGGGGCTGCAGATCTCCAATCCGATCTCATGCTAGGAATTCCGTGAACAGGGCAGGTCACCTGCGCCGAGCCATTGTTGGGGCATCACAGCTTGAAGGAGCAGCCCCTGTTGCAGCTGTGACAGCAGCAAGGCGTGTGCCCCCGTCTTGCCGACGATCTGTGTGGAGCGCGGCGCGGGTGCGATATCCAATGTTGCCAGCAGTGTTCGGGCTGCGGATGCGTCGAGGACGTCGGCATAATGTGCATGCATGCTCTCAGTATGTGTGAAGTGGCTCTAATGTCTGTACAAATTCAACAGTATTCATGGTATGGTCAGCGAAGGCTACTGCATGAGGCGTGCGGGCAGCAGCCGTTGACCGCGGGTTGTGCAAACACTTATAATACTGATGATAATGTGATGCGCCAGGATGAACGGCAAGAAGCAGTGCATGTGTGAGTTACACCTGCGGGGGTTGCCATCGTCCTGCACACCTTGGTAGGTTGCCGCGCAATATGTCGCATTCAAATGCACATTTGCGCAGCGGCAGTGAATTTGCGGACGAATCGGTGCAACCAATTTGTCAATTCACCAATCTCTTCCACCAGCTCTCCATAAATTGCCAAAACGATTGCGGGTTTTTTATGAACGCGAACGCCTAGCTTGCCAGCCGAACAAGGTCCCGTTCCACAGCACAGAGGTCTCACAGCAGAGAGCAGGCGCACAGGCAGCAAGCATGGCTAGCAAGCGCATCATGAAAGGTGCTTGACCCATGCTGTCGGTCGCGTCCGGGGGCGATCGAGCGGCGGTGTTCACAGCCCCTCTTGGAAAAGTTATACTGAGCCGTAGTAAAAAACTGGCTCGACTCCGCCCCCGTGGGCTGGTTGGGATTTAGGTTCATTTCCTGCAAATCGTTACAGGAGGCCAGAAACAGCGCCCTGGGCGCGCCTCTGGATGTTCCCCTGTGGCCGAGCTCCTTTCTTCGCCCCTTCGCAGCGCTGGTCCCGTGCAGGACGACTTGTTCCACTGGTGAGGATATGTGGCTTACAGATGGCTTTAGCTGCGGTCCAGGACGCCCGCTGGCTTGGGAGACGATCAGCATGACCGCGGCAGTGTAGGCACTCGTGCACACCTGCCCCAGCACGGACGTCTTGCTAACTATGGTGTCACTCGATCGCCTCTTCCGCAGGCAGGCGACCATCATGGGGCCAGCGGACTCGCCCTACGCAGGCGCGCGCGCGGCTGTGCTGGGTGTGGGCGGCGGCGTGCGGTTGCGCGCAGCGGCGGGATCGCGGCAACTGCCACGCTGCGCTGGGTTGCTACGCGGCAGGGCGTTGCATGCATGCAGCAGAAGCTTGATGATGCGCATGGCTTGGGCCGCATGGTGTGACAGGGTTGCGAAGCAATTGTCATTGGACGCAGGCACAGCGGCGGGCGGCACTTGCCTTGGCCATGCGTGCTTTCGCGTTACACAGCGCCGCCGACTCCAATGTCCTGCGAGCGCTCCGCTTAATCGAACGCTTCGCAGGCGGCGTGTTCTTCATCAACATCCTCCCCCCGTGTATGGGTCTCTTGCCGCGGTGCCCCCTGCCAATGCCCACTGTTTGCTGATGCACGCCTGTTTCGCCGTGTCATCTGGCGCATGGCTAGCGCGACTCGGGGTCCCGCCGGTCCAGCAGTCCACCGCCGACCAGTTGCACCCA
>NNCB01001226.1:0-11625 GCA_002317545.1 Scenedesmus quadricauda | reverse complement strand
GCAGGCGCTGGACGCCGCGACGCGCGGCGCGCGCTGCTGGTCCGTACGGCGGAGGAAGCGGACATCGCCGTGAAAGAAGTCGGCGCGCTGCCGCGGCGGGCGCCGCGGCGACGGGGCGGAAGGCGTCGGCATCCACCACGACGAATCGGACGCTGTTCCCGCCGCGCGCAGGCGATCCTGACGGACCGCAATCGGCGCTGGAGCGCGTGGGTGAAACGGCGTATGGGCCAGCCCGGAAGCGTGCTGCTGTAAGACTGCCCGTCAGCCGCGCTGCTGCTCACCCGTTTGAACGCTGGCAGGATGCTCTTGCAGGGGCCGGCCCAGCTGTGGACCTCGACCACTGGAGAGGGTGGGGTGCCATGTGCGTCACGATAGTGACAGAGCTGCCCATCGGCAGCTGTTGCAGAATGCGACGCTCAGGAATTCAACACAGCAGGCCTCGATATCGAGCAGATCCGCGACTTCGTCGTGCTGCACTACAAGGCGACCAACCGCCGCGACAGCCCGTTCTGGCGCCATGTTGCGAACATGCCGATCCCGGACTCGTTGCAGCAGAAGATCGAGCTGTTCCGCGAAACCGGCCGTGTGTTCCGCAAATATGAGGAACTGTTCGCCGAGAATAGCTGGGTACAAGTGATGATGGGGCAGGGGATCGAGCCGCAGACCTATCATCCCATCGCCGACAAGCTGCGCGACGACGAGGTCGAGCGATTGTTCCAGTCGATCCGCGACAATAGGGCTCAGACAGGTTGCCGAAAGTAAGTTCGCACCTAATATATGCGCCTCGGCACCGGTTGCAGAATACCTATGATCGTTCCGCGGTCAACGTGATCTAGGTTGCGTTCCTTCTCATACCTGACCGTGTAGCATGCGCATAATCATATGCAATCAGTGTTGTGTATACTGATGTATGCGTTGGCGGGCATGACAGATGATAATGTTATTCGACGCTATGCCTGGAATTCAGCTAGCTCTTGATGGGTGGTGGCCTTGCCCGCATTTACATAAAACTACGGTTGCCTGTTAGATCAATCAAAGCCAATGCTGCCATTCCAAGCGAATGCTCTGCAGGTCAACATTGGCAGTCACTCGGCACCCAAGCCACGGTCGCGCTGACCAGGGTGAGCGCGAGAAGATGATTGTGTGCTGCGTGCACACCATTCTTTCCTCCTTTCCCGATACAACACTAGTACCTTTGCCCCAGAACCACGTGGATTCATGCACACTGGCGGTTGAGGAAAATTGCGGTGCCCTGTGCTCGGCCAGTGAATGATTCACAGAAGTTTCCACGCGGACGCAGTGATTCGCTTCCGTCGGGTGGTGCGGAGAGAAGTCGTCGTCTTGCCCGACCCGATATCAACCAAGTCAGATGCACTCCGCGTCAGGATGCGCAACAGCCGCGACGGTCGCCGGGACAGCTGCATTCCGGAGTTGCCTCCGGGCGCTGGAGGGTGCCAGGAGTCGGCAGCACGCGCGCGGCACCGCCCAGACGGCGCGCGTATGTCAAGACAAGCCCTGCTGTCGCTTATGATCGCCCAGCGGCTGAGTCTGTCACCGCGACTTTGATGGCATTCCTGTATATGAACCGCGCTTTTCCGCACCCCTGCCCGCCCCAACCCGTACCAGCTGTTTCGCCGCCTCTGCGTCCAGCGCCGCCGAGCACGCCGTCGTGCAAGACGACGAGCATGCCGGCTTCAGGTCCGGCCCCGTGACCGCTTGCTCGCAGATTGCTGCCCAGGCGCAGCTGCGGCACACGCAGCAGCGGCGTGGCGGCGGCGGCGGGGGCGAGCGTCGGGAGGACGCAGCCGGCGAGGGCGGCGGCCTGCACAGGCCAAGGCGGGATCCGATCCAGGCCGCTGCAGACGGTCTCCACGCGCGGCATCTGACGCTGCCTCGCTCATGCGCGCCCTTTCGTGTCCAACCCCACACGCTCCGCCCGCCTCCATTCGCGGCGCCCTCGCCTGTACGCCATCGGGGGCCGGCCTTGGCCGCGCACCATGTCGCCGGTCGACAGCCCTGGACCTCATGCTCTCCATGGCCTCGTCCACCGCGCTGACGCCCGTGTCCCCGTGAGCCCCGCGGCCGCGACAAGATGTTCACGCCGTCAAGCTGCTCTTGCCGTCATCTGCTGATTGGTGCCATGCGCGGGCCACGGCGGGTTTGGCCCCGGGGCGTGGGGCCGGGCCCCGGTTGGCCGGGGCGAGGGACGGGGGTGCGCGGCGCGCGCGGGCGCGAGGGACGATCGCGTTGCGAGGACGCTGCCGCGCTGGCATTGCCGCGGCCGGTGACGCCGTGCTCGCCAGTGGGTCGGATCGATTGCGTTCATCCTGCAGCGGCGCGCAAGGCATGCCATCGGGGCCGATGCGCAGCGGCCAGCTGATGCCAGGGCCCGGCTGCCGGTTACGCACCATACAGGTGAAGGGCTCGGCGCCCCGAATCCGCGATGCCGCCAACCATTTCGCCATATCGCCGATTTTGACGAGGATCGCGATGCCGTGCTGATCGAACTGCCCACCAGCGGCTGGCCGGCCGTTCCACCACTGCTGCTGCCGTGCGCATGGCCGACCGTGCTGCGTCGATGACACTTTGCCAAGACTGGCAGACAAGCAGGCTAGCAGCCAAGGCCCCAGCGAAGCGCCGCATGGCAGACAAATCGAGGCCTAAGACGGATGACGCTGTGACACCATCCCCCCATGCGAACTGCGGCTGTCGCGCACCAGCTGCATCGCCGCAAGGGTGGCGCGGCCGGCGCTGCTGCCCTGGACGCTCTCAAATTGCAGGAAGAGGGCAATCCTTGCGGCTGCCATGCTCAGATGCAGCCATTGAGCTATGGTAGAGCATAAGCATTGCGAGATCACAGTGTCTCCGAACAGTATTATCGGTGGCCGCTTATGAACGGCTGTGAATGTGCAGAGCCTCCTAAAATAATCTTTCAGTCAGGAGAAATAATACCGTAAGGTAGAACAGTCTTCAGGATGATGTAGACAGTTCAAAACGATCTGGGATACTCAAGAAGCTTATGGGACATGACTGTAGCTTTGTATCTCAAGAAGCTTGCGCTCTATTATATGATGGGCTCTGTTCTTGACTTGGTCAAAGCCTGCCGACTCAGGATCCGTGACACAGAGCTGCCCCAAGTTTCGATATAGTATCAAAATTATGGAGGAAGAATCAGTGCTTTGACCAGGAGTTACGCCGTCGAGGGAAGGATGCATTATGGCATATCACGCTGCTGCTGCTGCTGCTGCTGCTGCTGCCGCTGCTGCTTCGTCATTGCGAGCGAAGCGAAGCAATCTAGGGGCTGCCTTGCGCTGCTCTGGATTGCTTCGCTTCGCTCGCAATGACAACCAATGGAAACTGCTCACGCCGTCGGCGCCTTCATATTCTTCGGCATGTCGCCCATCTGCGGCGGCATATAGCGCTCGTCATGCTTCGCCAGAATGCGGTCCGCGACGAATGTCCCGTCGGCGCGCATCCGGCCGTCGGCGACCACCGCTCGCCGCCAGTCTTCCCGAACAGGTCGGGAACGATGCCGGTAAATTTCCGTCCGGCACCCTGTATGTTTACACACCAGCGCGCAGGACAGCCCCTGTGCAACGGCAAGGACTTTTGCGAACCCGCACGGCACAACCGGCACCATGCCGCTGTCGCGGGCCAGCCGCATATTCTCCGGTGCCGCCGGGCTGGCGTCAACGCTGGCCCGGCCGGCTTGCCACCCGGCGCCGTGCGTGGCAGAGTCGATCGCAGTGAATCTGGAGTCCGCAATCGGATCGGCATGCGGACGGCGTATCGCCCCAATGTCGGCATCGTGCTGATGCACCCCGACGGTCGCGTCTTCTGGGCGCGGCGGGTGCGTCGCGACGGTTGGCAATTCCCGCAGGGCGGGATGAACACCGACGAGACGCCGATCGAGGCGATGTACCGTGAACTGCGCGAGGAAACCTGCGTTGGCTGCAGCGGCTCCAGAATCCGCTCTGAAGCGCGAGCGTCCAAGGGGTCGAGCAAGCGGAGCAGCGCATCCTGCTGATCAACTTACCTCGACCACATCCGATTGCAGCTGGCCCTGTGGGGCGTCAATCAAGCACCCGCAAGCCACGAGCCTGGTCACGTCAGCACGCCGTCCCACGAGCACCCGCCGCGTGATCTGACGCGACTGGCGACGACGCCCATCCGCGGCGGCGACGAGCAGACGTGGGTGCGCTTCAGCCCAGATGACCCGACAGAGCTCGTCACCAACGGGGCGCGCCGCGTGTACTTCTGGCGAGCGCCGCCGCAGCGGCAGCAGCGCGCCGCGGCGGCGGCGGCGGCTTCGGCGGTGCCGGCCACACCGGGCGTCACGGGTGCAGCGTCGAGGGAGCTGTGGGCGGCAGCGGCGGCCGCTGCACGGAGCAACTGGCCCCCATGTCGTACTTTCGCCGCCGCTGGCGGCGGCGGATTTCAGGCAGGCTGCTGGAGCGTTCCTGGCGTCGGTGTCGACCCTGGAACAACTCGTGCGGCGGACGGGCGAGCTTCGAAAAGGGGCACCGCGGCCTGGCTGCTGACCCGAAAGATGAATGCGCGCATGATGCGTCCCCTGATGAATATGGATTTGGCCCGCGCCTATTCCCTCACCCCGCGCGATGCAACCGAGGCAGACCTGTCGCCGCGTCGTGGCCGATGTCGGCCCGCCGAGCCACGGGATGCCTGTGCGATGACACCAGTCCTGCGCAATCTCTTCGGCCTCCAGCTCGACAGGCCGCCACCAAGGTGGGGAGGCTGACGTTCAGCTTGGTTGGGCGGCAGCGGCGCGGGGCCGCGGCAGCGGCATCAGCTGCGAAGGAAGCAGCAATGGCAATGGCAGTGCATGGAGAATTGGGCGGCATAACAGCACACCCGGGGCATCTGAACGGCAGCACAGATGGCAGCGGCAGCGGAGGTCGTAGCCAGCGATTGCAGCAGCAGCGCCTTGTTTGAAGTGCCCAGGTCCAGGCGATTTTCCGGATCCCGGTACTCCAGTGAATCCCTGGGCTCGCCGTTCATATAAGACGAACGCAAGGCTTCCTGGGCACGGTCGACGGGTTCGTCGTGACCGGCGGCGCCGACGGCCTGGTGAGAGGGTCCGCGCGGCGGGCACCGTCGGCCCGCCTTTCAAAATTCCTTGCCCGTGCTCCGACGGAACGCCATTCCTGACGGTCGCGGAGGTGATGGAGCCTGTCGCGGCGCCTTGCGATCCGTCGCGTCATTATCCTGCTATAGAGTCGAGCAGCCGTCGCTCAGCGACCAACCGACACAAGAACTTTCGATCGAACAAGCATCCCGGGCGGTTTCCTCCAGTCCAGGCCGCGTGGTTTGAGGATGCTGGGTTCCCGACCGATCGCATTCGTGGGTCCGCCTGCATACGGCAGGCTGCCGCACCGTCGTTCGCATGCTCAACAGGTGGACCCGGTGCGGCAAGGGCTTGCGCGTGATGTACGCCGCGGTCACAGCCCGGACAGGGCGTCGCCGATGCGTGTGTTTGTGTTTGTGTGTGTGTGTGTGTGTGCGCGTGTGTGTGTGTGTGTGTGTGTGTGCGTGTGTGCGTGTGTGTGTGTGTGTGTGTGTGTGTGTTTGTGTGCGAGCGACGAATCCCCGGCGTGCGTGGGCGCTATCAGATCAGCCGGCCGGTGACATCAGCAGGCTGCAAGCCGTCGATCGCCGTGCAGGTGGCGACAGCGGCCCTGCCCCGCCCTGCCCCCTTGCCCCGCCGATCAGGTTTGTCTGCCCCGCTCTATCGTGGCCACGGCCCAGGGCAAGCGCCTCGCCCTTTCCGCCTCTGCCTTCGACGGCGCGGAGCCCCCGATCGTCGCGGGCCCGATCGCGGCCAGCGCGGCCAGCAGCGGCCGGGACTCGGCGCCGGCGCGGGCGTGCAAGCCGCGCTGCGCGGGGAGGTGCTGGTCGAGGCGCCGGCGCTGGACACCGTGGACATAGCCGCGACCCCATGCGGCCCGAGGTATCGTCCTCGGCGCGAGCGGGACCCTGCAGCGCTGGGACGTCGCCGAGCGCCGCTGCGCCGCGTCGCGGCGGCTGCCGCCGGAGTGCAAGCGGGCGCGGGCGGCGGTCGTGGCGCGGGACGCAGCGTGTGTGGCGGCGGGTTGCAGGGCGGGCACGTGGTACTGGTGGACGCGGGCGCCTTGAGGACATTGCCGTGATCGCAACAGCGGGCAGCCAATAGAGAGGTGGGCGTGCCCGCAGCTTGCAGCTTGACATACCACACCGAGAATTCGTTCGGGCTGAGGTTGATTGGGGGAGTGCTTGCAAGGGTCGTTTTTCCCTCTAGCAGCCTAAGGCGTCAAATTTGGCAGGCGTAGTAGTTCCCATCTTCAGTGGCACGCCCTGCATGCGCGGGGTTTCGTTGGGCTGCAAAGCTTCTCTGCCGTGGTGCTCCTGATCGCGCCCACGCACGCCGCCGCTCCCGGCGCCTCAGGCTTGCGACGTCGTCCAACGGGCGGCTGCTGGCGGCCGCGGACTCCGCGCACCACGTGCTGCTGATGGCCCTGCTGCCGTACAAGGGCTCGTCGCACCTGAAGTGGGAGTTTCCGGGCAGGGCCAGGGCGCACCACGGTGGGCTGGCGGGCAGAAGGGTGTCCGCGCTTTGGGCTGGCTGCTGCGATGTTCTGTCTGGACCTGGCGCGCGGCCAGCTGCAGACTCGGGGCCTTTTCACAGCGGACCGACAGCGTCCCGATAGTCTATTCCATCTGAAAACCCAGCCCGCATGCGTTATCCGATGTATTTGCTGCCTAGCGTTGCCGGATCGTGCTGTCCAGGCCCAATCGTGGCGCTGGCATTTGGCGAGCGCACGCCGGCCAGACGCGCCGTCACCTGGACGCGGACGGCCGTGCTATGGAGTTTGACCTGCGCCGGGCGGGGCCGGCGCTGCGGCTGCTGGCCGCCACGACTGGCGGAGCCCGGCGCCGGCATGCCGAGCGCGCTGTGCTTTGCGCCGCCGATGCCGACTGGGCGCGGTCGAGCACCGAGACGCGCTGCTGGTTGCAGGTGGCTGGCTGGTTTGCGGTGGCGAACGGCCCTGAGCGTTCTTTGCACGCCTGATGACAAAAGGACCGCCAGCCGGCAGTGAGAGGCCTGATCTGGCACCCCTTTTCCATGCGCCTTTCTTCTCACCGTCATCTCTCCTCTATGTGCGCGCCCCTCCTCATGCTGCCCCTCCGGATGCGGCTTACAAAGTGCACGGCTGGAGACCGCCTATGACAGCCGCGCCACTGGCGTTGCCGTGCACGACCTTAACGCCGCGGCCGCCGGATCATGACCGTGCGGCCCTTCCGGTCGGTGCTCGCCGCGCTCGCAGCGCTGTTCCTTGCGGCCCTCGCGGCGCCGAGAGTGACATCGAATTTCACCAATCAAACGCATGCTCTGGCCGGTCCCCGGGGGCAATGGCTGGAGCGGCTCGGCCGCGATCAGCGCCGCAATATCGGGCAGCATCGCTTCGGGCGCGGTTTCGGCAAACATGCCGTCATAGAGGGAGTCGATTTCGCCTTCGACCTCGACCACCCCCGACGCCAGAACCTTGAGCAAAGCGCGCAGCGGATAACCCTGTGCCCCTCATGGCGACGTCAGGATATGCACGCAGTAGCGCTCTATGATTGGTCGCATGATGCGTCCCCGATGAAGGCTTGAGACCGCGTATGTGCGCTGCAACCCCCTTGGCCGAAGGTGGGCGACCCAGGTTGAGCATGGGCGTCATCGCGCATCCCGGCCGCGTGCTGGCGACGGCGGTGACCTACGACGGCCGGAAGCTGGTGACAGCGGGTGCGGGCCGGTGCCAGAGGGAGGACGCGGTCGGTGCTGCCTGGGACCGCGGCCCGCGAGCCTCACAAAGTGCACGCCAGCACGGATGCGAGTGGATATGCACGTTGTCAGCGGCTGACCCAGCATGCATCGCTCTGCCAGCGACCTGTGTGCTTGCCACCTGCAACCGCCGACCCGGCCGGTCCACGGCACACTCGGTGTGCAGCCTGAGCCGGGCGCCCGTTGCCCAGGGTCGCTGGCCGGGCGCGACGGCGGCGCACCCGGCATCCTGTTGAAGCTCGTTGGCTAACCAGATCCGCAACAAGATCGCTCACGGCGCGGCATATTACCGTCAACAACTCAGCCTTACTGCCATGTGACTTCCCACGTTGCTTCCATTGCTCAACACCACCCCGCCACGGCACCCACCACTTCCCCGCAGGGGAGGGTGGCATCATCAACGTCTGGGACATCGATACATCCGCCCTCGAGGCCCACGCCGCCGCCCTCTCGGCCGCCGCCGCGCGCGCCCCGCCGCCGTCGCTGCCGGTGCCCCCGACGGCGCGGGCACCGGCGCCGCATCGGCGCTGTCTGGCGCTGACGTGGCGCCGACAGGCGCTGTCGTGGTGCGGTGGCCGACGCTGGTGGGCGATGCGGTGCGGTGGAGGAGCTGCGAACGCGACGCTACGTGCGCTCCGCGGGCCGATGCGTCGCGGGCGGCAGCCGGGGCGTTTGACGGCGCGGGCGCCGGCGCCGGCGTGGCTCTGACGGAAGGCCCAGCGCCAGCGGCGCCACATTTCCTGGGAGGCGTGTGCCGGCTCGACTAGGCCTCGCACCGCCCTCGCCGGGCGGTATGAGGCACCGCGACTTTGAGCCCGACCGGTGCCCATGGGATGCACCAACGCTCGGCTGGCACCGCCCGCTGCGGCGCTTCGCGCGCGGCCGAGAGTGCGCCCTCCCAGCTGCAGCCAGCGCTGACGTTGGCCCTGCCCCTCCTCCCTTGGCC
Source organism: Scenedesmus quadricauda (assembly GCA_002317545.1). Taxonomy (NCBI): domain Eukaryota; kingdom Viridiplantae; phylum Chlorophyta; class Chlorophyceae; order Sphaeropleales; family Scenedesmaceae; genus Scenedesmus; species Scenedesmus quadricauda. The sequence goes on along the minus strand of NNCB01001226.1, from coordinate 2,857 downwards.
CTTGCAGGGCGCGTCCCCTCGTCGGCGCTGCCGACCTGATGCGCATCGCGCGGCTTTTCCCATCAGAGGCTGAGGTGGCGGCGCTCATGGCGCACGTGCGCTTCCTGGCAGGGCTGCAGGCAGATGCTGACGCGCCGGCGCCGGCGCCGGCTGCCACAGGATCCGCGGCGCGCGCTGCGGGAAGCCGAGAGCGACGTCCGGCGTCCGGCGCCCGCGCGGCCGGCACAGGGGCGGTGCGGCAGCAGCAGCAGCAGCAGCAGCAGCAGCAGCAGCAGCAGCAGCAGCAGCAGCGCAGCAGCAGCCCGCAGCGGATGCAGGAGGCCATACGGCGGGCACAGACGGCCACGGCCAAGCGGGAGAGCATGCAGCTGCAGACTTGGATGAGGGTGTGGACTTTGGGACCTTTTTGGCGCTGTACGTAAACCACCGGCCCCTGGGCGGCGTCACCCAAGCCGACATCGACGCCGCGTTCGCCGCACTCGGCGCGGACGCGTCGCCGGCGGGCGCGCTGGGCGGGCGGCAGCTCGCTGAGGCGCTGCAGCGGGGCGGGGAGTCCATGGGCGCGGCGGAGCTGGGGCGGGTGCTGCAGGTGAGGCGATTTCGCGAGGTGCTCAAGCGCTGCCAGATGCCCAAGACAGCCTGGTGGTGATTCAGCTGGAAAACAACACCCGCCGGTACTTTGCCCAGGTGAAGTCCTTTGGCCTGCCCAAAGAGAAGGGCGACTGGCTGGCGTTCTGGGACTGCCAGGGCGCCTAGAGCAGCGCAAGTTGCAAAACGCCACTCCCGCCGCTGCGCACCGCTTGCTGCGGCCGCTGGCGCCTGGCAGGTGCTGACGGCAGCCGCGCCGGCGGCGGAGGTCCTGGGGGCCGGGTGACGGCGCTGTCGTCTGCCTGTGCGTCCTGGGGTTCGGTGCGGCGCGGCATGAGTGACGGGGGCCTCGGCCGCAGCACGTCTGGCGTGGAGTCAACGTGCTGATGGCGCGGCGGCCAGCGCAGCCGACTCGGCGTAGCATCTCTGTCGACGAGCAAAACGGTCTTACGTCCCCGTCACAGACGGGCTCCTTCGCAACTGGGGTGGTTGCGCGGTGCCGATGCGCTGGTATGCGAGATGGGCATTTCGGACGCGGCCCGATCGGGATCAGCTGGCTTGCATTCGTGCTCCCGGCGCTGATGCTGAATTATATGGGGCAGGGCGCCATGGTGCTGGCGGCCGAAGCCGGGCCGCGCAGCGAATTGATCGCCGATCCCTTTTTCCAGATGATGCCCGACATATTGCAGATACCTGTCGTCATTCTTGTCTGGCGACGATCATCGCCAGCCAGGCGGTCACTTGTCGCTGCCGGGGTCCAATGCCCCTCTGAGCGCATAGAAAAAGAGAAAGTTCCATTTCAAGACTCAAATGACCAACCATAGCGCCTCGTATGATCGTATCCCTGCGGTGCTCAAACCGCTCAGTGACCACCAGTGTCGTGGCGCCATCTCGGGATAGCGGGCGCGATGGAATTGAACAATCGAGAAATCTGGACCAACGTGTCGGAGCCTTGCGCTGCACGCAGATCTATCTCGTCGTGCGTGTGTCCACCTGCGTCCCTTCGACACGCCCTTCGTGGAGCACGCGCTCTCAAAGAGCCTCTGGGCTCAAGCGTACCGAAATTCCCTGCTGGCGCGCACTGTGCCCCATGCGGCACGGCGCGTCCCCGCAGTGCAGGCAGGCCGCGCGCCGTGCTGTGCGTGCCACGCAGCGCGGAACTCGGGGACAACGGCGCCGCGCGCCGTGCTGGCACGGGCGCTCGACACCATGTCGACAATTACCTGCCGATCGTCGACGACCTGAAGCAGACGCTGTCCGCGCTGGAACAGGACATCGTCAGCGATACCTTCGACCGCGGCATCGTCACCCGCCTCTACGACCTCTGCCCGGCCCCGGGCGCCCGGCCGCAGCACCCCCGATGGCGGCGAGTGCGGCGCCAGTCCGAGCGCATCTCACCGCCTACGAACAATCAACGACTCGCCCGAGCTGCACGATCCGCACCAGCGCATGATCGCCAGCCACCCACAGATCGCCAAGATGCCGACGTTGCTCGGTCGATCATAACTGCCGCTGAGAGGGGCCTTCGTCAAGCAAATAGCCCTTCACGATGTTACCTGCGCCAGCCCCGCCACCGTTGCGCCTTAAATCGATAATCAATGCCTCACCCTGCGCCACAACGTTCATCGCTGCTGCAAATACATCGCCTCCCATGGCAACTGGCGGAAAAACCCGAAGATCGAGCAGCATGATGTTCCCTTCAAGCCGTTCAATCTTCTCGATGCCGCGCCTGCGGGGGAACTTGTTTGATGGGACTTGTAGTGGGGTTGGGTCGTGCTGCGCTATAGGGATGGCGGGCAGCCGCGCGCGCGCGCCGATCCCGTGTCGCGATGCAGCGGCATGGCACGCCAGCTGGACGCATGCACCCACCGTCAAGGCCGCGGCCACTACGGCATCTTCAGTGGCCGCCGCTGGCGCGAGCAGGTCTACCCGCAGGTGCGTGAGCATGCGCCAGCGAGCGGCGCCCGCCATTGCTTGCCGCTCGCAACCCGCCCCCCGCGCCTTCCCAAACTCCAACGCCCTCGACCCCCGCTAGCAATCAAGCAAACCACACCCGGACGCACCCCCAGTGGAGTGCCTGTCGAAGCGCCGAACTGGCGCACCTCGCCATCATCATCACCCACATGGGCGCCAACACGCATCCCTAACGCTGGCGGCCGTGCCGGAGACGGCCGTCGCGGGAGCGGCCCGGAGGCGCAATTATGAGCGGTGACACAACGGTTCAATTGCTGTGAAGCAAACATGGCAGCGTAAGAGGGCCTGGCATGAG
>NNCB01001225.1:0-11627 GCA_002317545.1 Scenedesmus quadricauda | reverse complement strand
CGTTTGGAGGTTGCTACCGGAAATATTAAGTATGCCTTATTGGCTCATTCAAGGCGGAGGATGGCGTAGACTCTGGGGCACCATTAAAAGGCAGCGAACATAAAGCGGCTATACATCTGGCTAAATCTGACAGTGCTATAAAGGTCATTACATGATCGCCATTTCCGTACTGTGGCACCTGCTGCTGTTGCTGAATATAGTTAAGAAAAACATGCCTGTAGCCAGGACCCTCTGCCAACAACCCAGGGAACACGCAACATACAGATTTTTCCTCTTTGCTCCTTGGCGCGCATGCACACACCATCACGTTCTCAGCCCCTCACACAGACACACGCACACACACACACACACATGCACACATGCGCAGACACCCCCTCCCCACACACACACACAGACGCCTCACCTCCGGCCTGTCCGCATACCACCTCTTGAGTGTCTCCTCCGCCTCCTTGAGGCTGACCCCCCAGTCCTTGCAGAGGCCGTGGGCGGTCTTGCCGTACGCGATACTGAAGTGATCTGGAGTGTGTGTGTGAGCGGAGGCGTGATGCGTGAGTGCGCTGGTGATAGGACAAGTGCGTAAGCATCCGTGCATGCAAGGTTGGTGTGCGTCGTGTATTTGCTTGTGTGTCAGGTTCGCCGGATCACCAAATTCCTGATTTCGCTCATATCCTCAATCGCGAAGCGCACACCCTCGCGGCCGAGTCCGCTGTCCTTCACCCCGCCATAGGGCATATTGTCGACGCGATAGGACGACACATCGTTGACGACGATGCCGCCGACGTCGAGATGATCCCACGCGTCGAGCACCTTTTGGATGTCGCTGGTGAACAGGCCGGCCTGCAGCCCCCGCCCGCCCCCCTCATGAAGCAGCTGCCGCAATTTGGCTTGCGCCTCACGCTGGCAAACTTGTCCTTGAGCACGGCACGGGGCAGGGCGCGTGGTCGGGGCCAGCCGTCCCACTCCAGCAGGCACTCCCCCTTGTCAATGGCGGCCTTGATGTGGTCGTACATGCCCAGGGCAGTCCTGGGGACGACGGGGGGAGGGCGTGTGGAAATTTGCGTGCGGGCGTGCGTGCGTGTGGACGCGGACGGCGTTTGCACACGTGTGCGCATTGAGGGCACGCAAGATCACATACCGGGCGTTGAAGTGTGACAGAAGGCTGCATGAGGACTGGCACACACGCACACACACACACCCCTCGCATCCAGGCCTGGGCAGGCGCGAGCGCCAAACGCGAAAGCCATTCCAAATGGCCCCGCGCACGGTCGCCGCCCACCACCTGCTGTGGAAGTCTCCCCCCAGCTCGAATGCGCGCTGCATGGACTGGCAGTCGCCATGTGGGCCAGAACCGCAGCTCCAGCTGGCCATAGTCCGCCACGATCAGGGTGTTGCCCTCGGTCGCGCAGAACGCCTGCGGACCTGCCGGCGAAGGGAAATCCGCCAGTCAGCGGGCATCAGAGTTGCGCCAGGCCGGCAGAGTCGATAGATCCTGGAGTATCAGAGCTGTGCACGGCCCTGATCCGCACATGAGACCGTCACGAGCAGTCCTGATTAGGCTGTCACTGGCTAAATATATCCGCCGTGTCGATCGGCCTTGCCCGTACCCCCCGGCCACGCACCATCAAGGGGCGCCCGACTTCCGTTGCCCTCCTTTGCACCCCCACCCGGCCTCGCACCTTATAGCGGTCCTTCTCCATCGCCTTCCTGTTCATGGCGTTCCAGGCCGCGGTCTTCATGGCGGCGCTGTTCCTGTTTCCGCGGCGCTGGGCCGTGGTCCTGCTGACGCTCGCGGGCGCGTCGATCCTCGTCAATATCGGCTACAGCCAGATTGTCGGCGAGCTTGTCGATGGCGGATCGCTCGCTTGGATGGTCGCCGAGACGGGGCAGGCGGGAAATGCCGCGGGCGAGTTCGGCGGCGATTTCCTGTGAGCAGAACGGGTAGTGCTCAGGGAAGAGGATGGATGGGGTCCGACTCTCCTAAAACGCCGGAACGGACAATTCCGTATCGAAGATAATGCCATTTCCGAAATTTGAAGCAACTTTACCTTTAAATTAGCGCAGCACCTACCATGACTACCCCCCCAAAAGACGATTGGGACGACGCCCGCCGCCGTACCAACAACTACGCCAAGTACTCGGCCCTGGCCTTTCAGATGCTCGGCACCATGCTGGCCTCCTTTTTTCGGGCTGCCAGCCTTCCAACCCCGCCCAACGCGTGGTCGATCAGGCCCCTCAGGATCCCACCGGCGTGACGCATCCTACGACATGCACGCCCCTTGCCCTCACCTCACAGAGCTTCTCTATGGCTGCGCACGCCCGCAGCCCCTCCCGGCCGCCACCCATAGCCGCGTACATCTTGCCCCACCCCTTTCACGCCGACCTCCGCCGAAAGCTCCTCCTGGCTCCTGCCGTGCTCCGCCTGCCACTGCTGCTGCTGCTGCTGCCCCTGCGCTGCTGCCCGTCACCCGCCGCCGCTGTCTGGCTGCGCCTGCTCGTCCTCCGCTGCTTCGCCGCGCCACCACCGCCGCCGCCGTCCGCCGCTGAAGCCGCATCATCCCCAAACCCGCCAAACTCGTCGCCCGCCTCGTCATCTAACGATTTCGAAAAGGGGATGACGGTCCCGGGAAAGCGACAGCAGCGGATGCGACCAAGTGCCGTCGAGATCCTCGAGGGCCTTGTAAAGGCGGCGCCGGGCTTTGACTGGCCGACCTTCATCCGCGGGATCGGGGTCAAGGAGGATACACTGATCGTGATAACCTCGCACCGGCGCCTTCACGGGCGAGGGCAAAGACGATGAGTGGGCTGACGCAGTGAGATATGGGCGGTTGGTCAGGAAGGCGAGCATGGGCACATTGTTTGCGCGTGGTGTTGAGGTCGAGCGACGGCAGGCGCGGTGGGGGCGGCATGGAGCGTATACTGCGTTAGGACGCGAACTTCAGTGCGCCAGGGGCGCGGTTGCGATGGTTTGTGATGGCACCAGCCGGCACGTGCTGTTGGCTCCTGTGGTGCTACCGCATGAGCGCTCCTCACACCTCATCTCAAGTTCGTATTTCATCCGCTTTGCAGCGCGCAGACACGGCTGCCCATCGAGAAAGAGTTCGATTTCGATGTGGGACCGGCCGATCACTCCGTATCGCGCCTCCCTCACGCTCCCCCATCGGAGGCGGCTCACCTGCCGCCGCCCGGGCACGCCCGGCCCCAGATGCCGTGCAGCGGCATGTCCAGAACCGCAGGGGCTTGGGCTTCCAGCCCTCCGCTATGCCGCGCTCGTGGTCCGGGTCCCGCGCTTGAAGCGATGCGACGCGCTGCCGTCCTCGACCTCCAGCTCGCCGCCGTCATAGCTGGCGGGATCGGCAAGGAACAAGGTCGCCGACAGGTCGGTGCGAAGCGCGGCGCCACCGGGTGTCTGGCGGATCGCGTTGTCGACATGGGTGCCGAAATCATGGCCGCTGGCGTAGCGATTGAACAGCGGCGGAAAGATATGTCGCGGCAACCGCGCGAAGCAACAACAGACTGGCAGCCACCTGACCGTCCTAACCTACATTCGAGATGCCGGCCAGTGCTGCGTCACACTTCGGTGGCTGCTGATCCGTCATCCCCCCCAACAACGTTCCACATATGCTCGACCCCTCTTATGAACCCCCGCCTGCCGCCCCGCCCGCGAACCTGCAGGCCGGAGCTGATGTTCATGTACTTGGCGGCCGGCACCTTGGCCAGCGCCCAATCCGGAAGTAGGCCTCCGCCGCCGCCTGATCAAGCTTTGCCTGAGCCTCTTGGGTGCCAGGTGCTCACCTGGACAGACGGACATCAACGCACGATGCGAGACGCAAAATCATTGTGCTACCTTTACACCAGAACTGTCCGTCCCGGAAAGGGAATGCAAAGAAAATCATTTTTTATTTCAAAGTGCGACAGCCTGTGGTCCAACCCTGGTCAACCCCTGGTCAAACCCAGTCTGGCACCTGTTGACCCTGACGCCCGCCTGCTCCATGTCTGTCAGCAGCTCGCCAAACGGCAGCCAGTCTGCCTGTACACGTCCATCTGCGCAGCGCCGAGCTCCCCGACCGCGCCCTGAACCGTCGCCCAGCCGGTCGGGCACTGCGGCGAGACCACGCTCATCGCGCCCATGACGTGACCGCCGTTCTGCACCCGTTCAGCCGACATCGAGGTCGAGCCGGATGCCAGATCCTTGCCGACCCAGATCGCACCCTGCGGCGGGGGACCCCGGCGGACACCGCTTTCCAGCCGCTCGTGGTGCCGGCAGGGCCGCCTTTGGCGGGGCTCTGGCCACATTCCGAATGTTATGTGGGCGATGTAGTCATCCATGTAGGCATAGTCGGCCTCCAGGTGGGCCTTGAGGTCGCGGTGCACGTTCCAGGTGGCCTGGGGGGTTGCGGTGCAGGTCGGCGGGACGGTGAGTGCGGGCGGGGAATTCCTGGAGGGTGCTGCGTCGGAGCGAGGAAGTGTACCCTCGGCTGCAGACGATCCTGCTCGGCGATCCCGCTACTCGTCGCCGTTGACTGCCGAAAGCACGCTGCGTCCCTCCCCTGAATATAAAGCCCTGGGAAAAGCTCATATTCGGTGTGATAGCAACAAAGCGACCGAAGCAACCCGCTCCACCCACAGCCTTCCCCTGAGTATGATTGCCGCCAACACGTCGCCCAACCCCGCACACACGTCGCCAGAGAGTCCATGCACACCTTGGCGTCCAAGGCGGAGTAGTCGACCCACTCGTACCGCGTTGCCTCACTGGTGTGCAGGACGTGCATGGGCGGCATGAAGCGCGCCTTGGTGGGCGAGCCGTCGCCCTTGCGCTTTGGCCGCGCAAAGCGGTCCTTCATGCCGCGCTTTGGCAGTAGCGCCTCCGCCTGCAGGTCTGCCTCCAGCACCTCCAGCAGCTACATGCGCGCGCGTGTGGTGTGTGTGGGCGTTGTGTTTATCAAGTGTTGTGCGACTTGTGGGCATTGTGTGTGTGTGCGCGTGTTGTGCAGTGTGCTGTAGATGTGCGTGCACACGTTGTGTGTGCTCAATTGGGATAGTTATGCACGGATTCAAGAGAGAACGTCATGTGTCACTTGTCATTGAGGGTCGAGGTGGGGCTGTGAGGGGTATACAAATGCCATATCGGCGCCTGCCTCCAAAACGTGCCAGCGGGGTGGCCAGGTCAAACATCGGCCACGCTGCAGACAGAGAGGAGCCCGCCTGATGCAAGATACGAAGTCGACCGGCACTGCGCGATGCGTGACGCGCGGCGGCCACCTTCCCGGGAGGCCGCGTTCCTAACGGTAGCAGCCCTGCAGCTTCCTGCTTGCGCGAGACCGGCGTGCATGCGGAGCGTGTGAGCCGAGTGGTCGAAGGCGCTCGCCTGGAAAGTGAGTATACGTCAAAAGCGTATCGAGGGTTCGAATCCCTCCCGCTCCGCCACCGGACATAACCGGACAAATGACCGGTACGGCAGGCAGCGCCGGGAATAGAACTTCCGGCTTGCCGAACAAGGGGCCCGACAAGAAAGTCCATCGCCTATTGTGGGCAAATTGTGGGCGGGTGATTGAAAAGCCAGAGCAGCCTTGAGCTTAGGCTGCTGCAGGCGGAACGCGTAGCGCGAGGTGCCCGCGCTGATGGCCGCCGGTGAACCCCGCTCCGCACGTGCCCGCGCATACGTGACGCCAAGGCCGCCCCGTCGCGACGATCCCGCCGAGGTCCGTGCGCGCTCGTTCCCTGGCGAACCGCATCGCGCTGATCTCGGCCGCCTCCATGTCTGCCAGGACCTCCTGCACCAACGGCTGTAGGCAGCACCGGATCGCCCTCATCGGGTGCGCGGCTCCCATGCCGCGCCGCTCGCCCAGTCGTTCTTGTGCGCGGTGAACGGCGGATCGCGATCGAGCAGGTTCTTCACGCCCGCGTCAACCACCTTCATCCCACGCGATGCCGTTGCCGCCACTGCCGTTGCTAGGTGACGCTGTCGGCCCATCGCTCCAGGGATACGCGGCAGACAATGCCGCCGCCGCGGCCGGCGCCCGCGTCCTCGGCACGACGGTCGTCTGCCGGAGGTGCGCTTCGGCTTGCGTCGCCTGCTTGGTCGCGGCGGCCGGCGCGGCGTCGGGTCTGGTGGCTCCCTGCGCCGCCATCGCCGCCTCGACCGCGTGTTGCTGCGCATCGGCCGCTGCCTCCAGTGCGTCCTTGATCTTGCGCGTCGCCGCCGCTTGGAAGCCGGCGCTGCCGCCTCCTCGGCCGCAGCCGGCGCCAGCGGCCATCTGCCTCCTGCGCCGACGCCTCGATATCCGCATTGGCCTCGCGCTTGCGCGCCGCCTTTGGCGCGGCCGCGGCCGTCGCGTCCCCGGGCACGCGCGAGGGCGCAGCAGCTGACTCAGTCGAGGCCTCGCCGGCGGGCCCCTCAGCGGCCTGCGCCACGCTGGCCCGGTCTTCCGGACCCGCATTGCCGCCGGTTTTGCTTCCGCCGCTGCGTCGCCGATGCCTTCGCCTTCGCCTCCGCCTGTGCTGCTGCCTTTGCCTCGGCTTTGGCCGCCGCCTCCTCTGCCTTGGCCGCCGCTCTGGCGGCAGCCTTGGCAGCGGCCTCCTGCGCTTTCCTCGCCTCCTCCGCCGCCCGCAGCTCCTCCGCCGCCGCCCGCTGCGCCTCCTCCTCCTACGCCCGCAGCCGCCCGCGATCGCCCCTCCTCGTCCGCCACGCGCCGCTCCGCCTGCTGCCGCGCGCGCGCGCGCCGCTCCCAGCCCTTCAGCAGGTCGACCCAGATCCGCGGCTTCGCCACTCGGCCCCGGCACCGCCGCCGCCGCCGCCGTCGGCCCCAAAGTCGAGCAACTGTGCCCGGTTCCCGAGCACACGTCACCACGCCGTGGCCATGGGCTTGATCCTTCCGCAATCTCGCAACCTCCGCATCGCATGCGAGTACGCCTGCTCGACCGCACCGGTCGCCGGGTTCCTGACGCCGGCCTCGCCGGGCGCAGCGCTGGTCGACCACGGCCCGGCCTGCGCTGCGGTCTCGACATCGAGCACGTCCAGCGCGGGCGCGGACACGCAGCTGCGAAGCGGCGGCGGCGGCGGCGGCGCGGGCTGGGGGTACGGCTCGCCGGCAGCGCTCGGGGAGATGGCGTGGGGTGTGTTGGGGTCGAGCGGGGCCGTCCACTGATGACCGTCCGGCAGCGGTTGGGCCACCCACGACGGCGGCTGCAGCTGCTGCTGCTGCACAGGCTGCTGCACGGGCTGCGTCTGCTGCCACGAACGCTGAGGCTGCTGCTGCTGCTGCTGTTGATATGGAGGAGGCTGTTGCGGCTGCTGTGAAGGGTGGTTCCAGGCAAGCTGCAGCTGCTGCTGCTGTGCTGGCGGCTGCTGCACCTGCTGGTGCTGATAGTGTTGCTGCTGCTGATAGTGTTGCTGCTGCTGCTGCTGTGGCGAGCTGTCCCAGGGAGCCCCGTTCCCGCTAGGCAAATGCTGTACAGTGTGGGGCTGCTGCTGGTGCTGCTGCTGCTGGTGCTGCTGCTGCCAGGGGGCAGATTGGGCCACTGCACCAGCGCCCTGCCTGAGCGCCAGCACACTTCTGTCACCTGAGGTGAGGCCTCCCCTGCCATTGACGGCCCCCAAGCCGTGCGCTGGCATGAATCCTCCCCGAATGACCATGCCCCGGCTTGGAGGGATGTTTCGCCCCAGGCTGGGATCGCGCAGCGATTGGCAGCGGAATTCGAGAAGCGTTTCGCCGACAAGCGCGGCAAGATCACCCAGGGCGACGACCTTGCCCCGGGCGTGCTGAAGATGGTCAAGGTCTACCTGGCCGTCAAGCGCCGTCCGCCGGAGCGCACGACGGCCGGCGCCACTGGCTCCACCGTGGCCGTGCACAATAGTGCGCTGCGCTGCTGCCGTGACATGTTGCCGCGACGTCTGATGAAGCTGATGGCGTGCGCCGCCATGCGCCTGCGTGCGCCGCTTGTCGCTGCGCGATCTGCGCCGCATCGAAGGCGTCGGCAAAGGCGCGGAGGTCCGTGGTGGCATCGCGTGCCTGGGCCGGGGGTCAGCATCAGCATCAGCTCGGGGCGGAGCCGCGGCATGCGGGGCCGCTGACGCTGACGTGCCCACCGCCGCGTGCGCTTGCGGCACCCCGAGTAGGCGTCGGCTGCCCAGACCCTACTGGGCCGCTGATGCCCGCCCTGGCTGCCGCGTGGAAGGCTGTGGATGCGAGGTCGCTGCGCATGGTCAATACGCCAGCCGCGCTGCCAGGCGTGCTGGCGCCGCGATCTCCGCCGGCCCCGGCCGCCGATGCCATCCTCGGCCGGCGGGCCATGCTCCGTGCTTCCGCGCTCGACGTCGGCCGCCAGATCCTCAGCCCCAGGGGCTCGAACGCCCGGCGAGCCCCCCATTCAGCTGTGCGCAGGCGACTGCAGCAGCCGCGGGCGTGTCCAAAGAGCGCGCCTGCGTACGTGGCACAGGAGCTTGTCAGCGCCAATGTGCGCGAGCTTGTTGCCGTGAGATGCAGCGTTGCAGTGCCTCTGCAGGCCTTGCAGCGCCAGCGGTGATGCTCACCAGGCACCAGCGCGTGCGTTGGGCCGTGACGGTAGAGCGGCTGCGGACCTTGTGCCGTCCCCAGCCTGCTCCTCTGATACAAGGCTTGGAGCACCATTATGGTCGCACGCGCGCCAGCCCGGCGCATGCGTGGCCCGTGCTGAAAGGAGAAAATTATTATCTAGATCATTATGGGCTCACGGCGGCCATAACGATGATCTTATGCGCGTATCTAACCTTTCTATACCTGCAGTATAGGCATCGCACGAGATGAAGTCAGGGCTGACCTGGTCAGTTTTCCATCAACGGCGCTATTTCTTTGGGTTTTCATAGTAACTTTCTTACTTCGGTTATCATCAAAAGTCTGCACTCAACGGTATGGCTTGACAATATGGCGTTCCAGCGCGTCCAGGTGGCTAACGAAGGCGTCGCGCCCGGCGGGGGTAGCCCCGTAGCGGGTGTTGGGCTTGCGGCCCACAAATTGCTTCTCTACCCAAATATACCCCTCCTCTTCCAGAGCCCCATGTGCTAGGCCAGTGCTATCCCTCCTGCAAAGCTCTGTCCCCATGGTTCCAGGCGCTGCAGTGAGCTTCGCAAAACACCTGTCGGGATCGATGGCGACAAATACTGACCGAGGCAGACCGCATTCCTGCCAAACACCTCCTTACGCTCCAAGAGGGGGTTTCTGAGAATCAATTTCGGGAAATGACCGGCGAAGAGACTGTTCCACTGATGTCGTGTAGATTCGAGCTGACCTGCGCCGCTTTTGGAAGCTGTGCATGGATGAAGACAAGGCCATTCTTTCAAGCAATGATCTTTCGCCTCTAAAAGCGTACTGCAATAGTACAGACACTCCCGTTGACAATGGACGTCACCGGTCAAAGTGTTTACACTGTCAATGCGCTGGCTGTACATTATTAGGGTGCACATTGAGCACCGATCAGTGCGTTATCATACACATAGCAACGTTGTATCGTTAACCTGAAACAAAGCCAGGCAGATGCGAACCTGCAATTGCAAATGATACATACAGCCATGGACAAGTCAGGTCGCCCTGCGCAGGCGTCATCAGCTAAATGATCAAAACCATCCCCCCAACAAGTCTGAGCAGAACTTTACGCCGACGGGCCCGTTCAAATCACCTCAGTGAACAGAATTAAAGAAGTTATCTCCATCGACTTAGTCCAGCCTTAGCTGGCTGAAGGTCGCTATTCTAAGATGATCTCACCTATTGGGGGAGCAGTGAGGCTTATTGCCAGCAGGTCCGGGCTTGCTGCTGTGCTTTGGGACGGAGCAAATTATCAACGGGCCAAAATGCCGGGCGCGCAAAAAGAAGATCAGCACCCGCTATTATTAAAAGCAGAACAGCAGCTCAAAGAATATTTTGCAAAAACGAGGACTGTTTTCGAGCTTCCCTTAGATCTGCTCAAGGCACTGACATTCCAGCAGGTGAGCGCTGTCTACAGGCGCACGCTTTGCGACCCACAATGACGACAGCCTCCGGCGGGTCATCCAGGCCAGAACCCTCAAGGTTGCGCATATAGGTGCTGACCCGGGAGTTGGATTGCGCGCGGCCCTCCAGCGTCAGCTTCTGGCCTTCCTGCTTGATCGTGGTCAGGATCACCCCGTCGGGGATCGTGCGCACCAGCGAGTCGAACAGGTGCACCATCTGGGAACGATTGGCCTGCAGTTGCTCGATGACTTCCTTGCGCGACAGCAGGCGGCCACGTTGCCGATCGAGTTCCTCGATCTCGGTGATCTGCTTGTCGACCTCGGCGATCTGCTGCTCCAGGAACTGGTTGCGTTCGCGCTGGCCGCTGATCTGCGCGTTGTAGTAGAGGTTGAACAGGAACCACAGCGCCAGGCCGGCCAACGCGGCCACGCCCAACATCACGCCGAATTCCTTCTGCCTCTGCTGCTGGCTTGGGTGCGGCAACTTCCCATTTCATACTTTGACTCCGATCTCCCTCGCCCACCGCTTGTGCGTCTGGCCTCGCAACACACCCGCCTCTGCACATCACAGGGGCCCGCCGCCCCGCCGTCTGGCGGGCTGCCGCCACTACCGGCGGCTTCTCCAGCGCAGTTGCAAGCTCGATCCCCTTCCGGGACCACCCTGGCGCCAGCTCTCCCGCCGCGGCGTCCCCCACTGCAGCCGCCTCGCGGCAGCAGAGTCAGCCGCAGCGGCCGCGCCAGCCGCCGGCTCCGGCCTCCTCTGGCGGGGGCGCGTGGCCGCCTGGCAGGGCTCATCGCCAGACGCGGGGACGGGAGCTGCCTCAACGCAGCCGGCCCTCGGGCAGCCGCGGGCTACGCACCTGCAGCATGCAGTGGAATCTCGGAGTCCCTCGGCCTTGGGGAGCAAGGAGGCGCCGCTTCCCGCAGCACACCAGTCGTTTGGGCCGCGAGGTACAGGGCACCGTACCGCGGCAGGTCCCGCCCTTGGCCAGTCGCACGTCTCATCCCCGCTGACTGGTGTTTCCGCATTGGCGTCTCCCCACGCGTCTCGTCCGGTTCTGTTTTGCGCCCGCAGCAGCACACTGGATGAGCTGTCTGAACCGCAACCCCAACAGCAGGCAGCAGCAGCAGCAGCAGCAGCAGCATCCGCCCTGTGGTCGCCCCCGGCGGTACAGTCTGAGCAGCAGCAAGGGCGGGCGGACAGCCAGGCGCACGTCCCCATGACCTCGCGCACAGAGCAGTGCGGAAGCCCCTTGCCGAAGATGAGGACGCATATGAGGCAGCGACGGAGACCGGAGTCGGTGACGTTCAGGTCGCTGCCACTGCTTTGTCGTCTTCCAATGGACTGCCGCTGATCAGCCTGCGGAGACCCAGGTTCGCAGCGAGCGGCAGCCGCCCCACGAGGGTTCGCGCCGGGGCGCAAGGAAAGAGTCTGTCTTGACTCTGGACAGCGGGCGCCCGCGTGTAGGGAGAGGCTGCGTCACCAGCAGCAGCAGGAGGGGCAACATGGCGACCACATCGCATTCGATCCCCTCTGACCGCATGGCGGTGCTGTTTGCGGTGATGCTGGTCGCCGCCGCGGGCAACACCGCGATGCAGTCGATCCTGCAGCCTGCAGCGGCCGCACCACCAATCCCGACGTCTGGGTCAGCCTCGCCTTCAGCTG
>NNCB01001224.1:0-11629 GCA_002317545.1 Scenedesmus quadricauda | reverse complement strand
CCCGCCCTCGTCGGCGTAACGCAGCGTCTCCATCACCATGCCTCGCCCGCAGGCCTTGATGCTCACGACATAGGTTCACGGTCACCGCGGTGCTCGACGCCTGGCTTCCCGCTGCGAAGTTCACGGCCTCCTGACTGCGGCGCAGCGCCTCGCGAAGGACGATGAAGGCCTCTTCGGCCAGGTCGTCCGCCGGCACGACAAAATAGGGCTTTTCGAAATAGATCGCGTCAATGTCGTGCGCCTCGACGAACTGGGTGAGCTCAAGCGTCGTCTGCTCTCCAGCTTGACGCCTTCGATTTCGTCCTGATCGAGCAGGACATATTCGTCCTTGGCATCGAAGCCCTTTACAACCTCACCGTCAGCCGACGGGCGCCGATGCCCGGCACAATCCCCCTGGCTGATGTCGCCTGGTGACTCCGCCGCATCATGCCGTTGTTGTGCACCCTCGCCCTCAGCAGTCCACCTCATCCTTGTCTCTGCTGTTTCGCTGCCTTCGCCTGCAAATTCCCCATTTGATACCGGTGTCATAGGTATGTGTCCTACAACTTTGTCGGCGAGAGTCAACGATGCCAAAAATCCGCGCCTACGAGGCCTACCAGCTTCTCGACAGCTCCATCACGTTCTCCCCAGCTTCCATGGAGCAGCTGCTCGCCCTCGTGCGCGAGAAGCTGCCCGCGGCGAGCATCCCGGTCATACGGGGCAAGCTGTCGCAGCTGCTGCAGCACGCGGCGCGCGGCGTCGCGGCGAACCCGACGGCGACGGGCGCTGAGCTGGCTTCGTTTCTGGGGCGCTGCCGGAGGGCTGCGTGGCGCGGGAGGAGGCGGCGCGGGCGTGGGCGAAGGAAGCGGTGGCGGCTGCCAACTCCGTGGCGGCCAAGGGTGGTTTCAACGAGGGGGGGTAGTCCTCATGTCGCACGCTCGGCCGGCGTTGCCGCGGGCCACCTGCATTTCGGGTTCGAGGATCTTACCGCAATGCAGCAGCTGGCCCGCCCGGCGCACGGAGTGCGCGCCGTCGACACGAGACCTGGGCGATTTCCTGATCCTTCACTATGTCGCGAACGAGTCGCGGATGCACCCGCTTGTACAGCACGATCTCCCATCTGCCACCACGGACACACACACACACACACACACGAAACGCACACCCACCCACCCACACACACTCCGGAACGCGCGCGCATGCACACACACGCACACGCACACGCGCGGGCGCACATACACACACACACACACACACACTGCACGCGCACGCAGCACGCGCACGCGCACACACACACATGCGCACTTCGTGACCCACACACTCCTAAACACACACCCCTGAACACACTCTCACACCCCTCGCGGTCCTCAAAACGCCAGACAAGGCATCCCCGCAGTCTCCAGAGGAGCGCGCTGCCCGGCACGGCATCTGCTTCCAAGGCGGCGACACATTCCAGGTGGGGCCGCGAAAGAGACGCTCTTGCTCCGCCTTGTAATACGCCTCGTCAGTGAAGACCGAGTAGGGAACCCGGCACCCGATGCGATCGTGCTCGCTCGCTGTTGCCGATGCGTCGGCCGCGCCGTGATTGTTGAGCATGTCTTACCTCAGTCCTAGATGGGTCGAACCATCAGAGTGTCCACAAGGTCCGTATCGAAGATCGCTTTCTTCGAACGACTGCACCCCTCTCCCCTCGCCCCCGCCTCAAGGGCGCGCTGCGGCGCCACGCAGCGCGCTGAGCGGGCGTGACCCCGCCACCCGTGAGCTGGTGGACACCGCTGCTGCCGCTGCTAGTGCGCGCGCTGGCAGGTGAAGCGGCGGCGCGCGGCCCTGCCTGCCCCCTCCCCTTCCCCGGATCCGCACATGGACAAGACGACTTCCATCCACGGCATTGGTATCGGTCTTATCTTTTGGTGTGCTGCATGGGCGCGGGATCGGCGCCGCAGCGGGAGAAAGAAGCGATGAACCTCACCGACATATTGGCGCAGGCCGGCGGTATCGAATCGATGGCGAAAGACCTGGGGATTCCGCCCGCGTCGCCAACCATGAGCCTGCATGTTGCTGGCGCTGACGGCGACTCCTGCGGCGGCGCCCTCCAAGCCCACCCCCGCAGCGCCGAGCTCCGCGTCCGTCGCCCTCGCGCTGCGCCAGCTGTCGGCGCTCGTCGCGCTCCCACTGCCCGGCATCGACAGCCGCGGCGCCGGCGGCGGCAAGGCGCTGAACGGCGCTGCTCAAGAAGGCGCCGGACGCGAGCCATCCCGTCGCGCAGAGACTGTTCCGGCTGCTGGCCGGTGAGGGCCGGGCCGGCCCCCTCCGCTGTCGCCTCCTCCTCGCCCTTCATCTCGCTCGAAATGCGGCATGCGCCGTTCTTCGGCTGGATCCAGGACCTGGCGGCACCCGATCCGACCAATATCTTCACCCTGTTCGGCCTCATCCCGTGGAACCCCGATCTTACGTTCACCCTGCTCTTCACACGCGCCGACCTTGCGCGCGCGTCTCCCTCCATCCCCTCGTCCCGGGCTTGAAGCGCCGGTGCTCGTCCTACCGCCCTCAACGCCGCAACGTGCGCATTCCTCATGCGCGGGTGGCCACAGGCCTGGGCGCCGGCGCCGCCGACAAGGGCGCCGCGTTCGGGCTGCTGATCGGCGCTGCTGGGGCGGCGGCTGATGGCGCCGGAGGTGTACGACGCGATGGACAAGGTCGAGGAGGTCATGATCAGGTTCCGTGGATCGGAAAGACCATAGATTCCATAGCCTCTGCGCTCTGGAAATATAAAACGATAAGGCTACAACCTACAAATAAGGCCAGTTGATCTTCGAAATATATAGCTGGCCTCGTTCTGTAGAAGGTAGTGTCACCTTAAATTTTGAGGAAGCTGCGCCCAATGCACTTCCAACATCTGATCGCTCCCTCCCCGCCGCGCACCCGCGCGCCCGCCCGCCCCTCAGGAGCCACGCCGCCCCGTCCCGCGCCGCGGCCGCGGCGGCGCTGCTGCAGTTCCGCTGGACTACCCGCTGGGCTCCGGCCGCCTGCAGGGCCACCTGCAGTTCCTGCTGGCCAACACAGCCTGCGAGCACGAGCCGGGCGGCTGCAGGCCCTGGAGTTGCTGCAGCAAGTGCGCCTGCTGGCAGCCCCGATGCTGCGCAGCCGCGCGCCTGCGCTGCGGCGGCCGCGGACATGGGCCGGACGATGCGACTGATGGGCGGGCAATCCGACTGCGTCACGACGATGCCACCAGTATCGGAGCTTCAGCACCGGCAGGAGCGGAGTCAGCAGACTCATCTGTCGTCTTGAAGTCGATCGTTCGCGGGTTCCCTTTTTCTTGATAAAATCATGCCCCCATTCGCGCTCGGCTGCACGACCCGTCCCGTTCTCCTCGGCCCCGTCACGCTATCTGATGCTCGCCAACGCAGATGCTGGTCAAGTTCCCGCTGCGTCGCCGCGCGCCTTCGGCTGTCGATCCATTACCACAATCGCCGCCGCCTTCCCGAAGCGATCGAGGAAGAATTGGGCGCCAGCTATCACGCCAGCGTCGATACGCTGCTGCGGATCAGCGACGTCGTGACGATCCACTGCCCGCACACCGCCGAAACCCACGAAATGGTCAACGCCGCCCGTATCGGCGCGATGAAGCCGACCGCGTACCTTATCAACACGGCGCGCGGCGAGCGCGGCGCTCGGGCGCTAGCAGAGGCGGAGCGATCCAAGCTGGCCGGCGGCTCGAGGCGGTCGTCGGCGACGGCAACGGCGGGCGAGCTGCTGGTGGAAGCTGCCCAGCTCGCTGCGCGAATGCTGCGCCGCGGCGGAGGTTGCGGAAGCCGAGGAGGCAGCCGCCGACGGCGGCGATCGCCGACGGTCGGGCGATGGCGTGCCGCGGTGGCAGGAGGCTTACCCCATCTCTGTCCGGGAAAGGCAGCGCAATACGGGCCTGTTGCATCCTAGGCGGGACAGCGGCCCTGAGCGCGGCGCGCGTGGGCGGCCGCCGCCGGCGCGCTGCTCCACCCGCACCTGTGGGTGCGCAAGGCGGCGGGGCGGCTCGTCGGCGCGGCGCTCGCCGACCCCGGCCTCCGCGCCGGCCTGCGGGCGGCGCCGCCGCTGCAGAAGCAGCGGCGCAGCAGCGGCCGAGGCGCCCGCGGACGCCGCCGGCGACACATCTGGCTGGCGTGGCACTACTGCGGCGAGCTGGCGCTGTCGTTGTACATCCAATTGGCGCGGACGTTGTGGCCGTCGCCCTGTAGCCTGCGGCGATCTAGTGCCTGGTGGCGCTGGCGGTGGCGCTGCAGACGAGGAGGCGCAGGCTGCGCGGCGTTTGCGGTGAAGCCGGCCTGGAGGGCGAGCGCGAGCAGGCTGGCGGCGAAGGCGCGGGAGACGGTGAGGGTGCGGGTGTTCATGGTGTCTCACGGATGAGTGCGTGCGTGAGGAGGAGGAGGATGGCAGGGGCAACAGTGCAGCAGCCGCAGCAGCAGGATGGCGGAGGCGGGGGGAGGAGTGAAGAGGAGGAGGAGGAGGAGGAGGACGAGGAGGGTTTGGGGGAGGCGGAGGGCAGCGGCGACGAGGAGGAGGAGGCGGTGGCGGCCGCGCAGCGCGAGGAGCGGCGCGCGCGCCGCCGCGGCGAGGGCCCGCGCGCGGTGACCCTCCGCGGCCTCGTCCTGCGCATGGCGCGCCTCGCGGAGGACCGGCGCGTCGCCCGCCGCGCGCAGCGCCTTGCCGCACTGCGCTGGCTCGCGGCCGCCGCGACGGCGGTCGGGCCGCCGCGGCTCGCGGGGCACCTGCCGCTGATGCTGCGGCCGCTCTACCGCATCTCCGAGGCCGCCGCGGCTGGCAGCGGGCGTGCCGGGTGGGTCGCGGCGCCGGAGGAGGTGCGCACGCTGGGGGACGAGGTGCTCGCACACCTGCGCGACGCGTTCGGCGCCGACGCGATGCTCGCCGCGTACAACACCGCGCGCGAGTCGGTGCGCGCGGCGCGCGCGGCGCGCAAGCGCGGCGGCGCGCTGCGCGCGATGGTGGACCCGGAGGCGGCGGCGCGGGCGAAGCTGAAGCGCAGCGAAAAGAAGGCGGCGGTCAGGTGCGCGAGTTCGAGGATGACGCGGCGCCGGTGCCAGTTCCAGCGCGCGCGAGCGTCGCGGGGCAGAGCCGATCGCGCACCATGGGCACGGCGGCGGGCGAGCAGCGGCGGCGGCAGAGCCTGCATCGGCGCCGGCAGGGGCGGCGACGGCGGCAAGCGGCAGCGGCGAGGGTAGCACCCCTTTGGTAGACATATCAATCTCCTTGTCAGAGAATGTCAATTCTTCATTGACCTTTAATGCTTTACTTGCTTCCTTATATGCTTTATAATTTGTCCGAGGAGAACCGCTGTAAATATTGTGAAGTGGCTATTTTTCCCCTCAAGACGTTTAGGGGTACTTTGGGTTATGACCTAGGTACTTTACACAAAAAACAGTTTGCATGGGAGCCATCGTCATGGGTCTGCTGTACACGGTGCGGGGATCAATCATTTTATCAATCCGCGGTTTACCTTAAAATAATGCCACCCTACCTACCCGCCCCCGCACTGCTGGTGACGCACTCACCTGCACGCCGCAGAGTCGGAGCGTTCACACACGCGTGCTGCGTGCGGCACAGCCACATCAGAATGATGGGGTAGGCTGTCAAAGTACGCTAGCTCAGCAGGCGCTGTACTGAGCAGACCACTGTACCTCTCCAGGGCTTGAAACGATAGCCGAAGGTATAGAGGTCCGAATCCGACCGGACGCCGGGATATTTGTGCGTGTCCCACGTGCCGCCGAACGTCGGCTTCGCCTCGATGATCGCATAGGTCTTGCCCGGACATTGTTGCTGGAGATGATAGGCCGAGCCGATCCCGGAAATGCCCGCACCGACAATCAGCACGTCGACGTGGAGCGCCTTTCCGGCAAGCGCAGCAGTTAAGAGTACCAGTGGATCAGGCCAGATTGTAGCCGCTGATCAGGCGGTTCAGGCCTCGCTGGTCGCGCTTGGCTCTGTGAAAAGCAAGATCGCAACCCCGCGGAACATGGCACCTGAATGGTAATTCGGCCATCGCTGGCGCAGCAGGAGCTTTCCGAACGCGCCCGCTCGGGCAAGCTGAGAGGCTCGGTTGCCGTCGACAATCGAGCGGGCGACAACGACCTCAAGCGCCTGCAGCGCAAGTTCAATGCTACCAAGGCTTCTTACGTCAACGCGTATTTGAAGGCGCGCTTCATGCAGCGTGAGCGGTCGGTGACGCTGCCGATGCGCTAGTGCTGCGTGACAGCCTTGGCACCAGCGGACCTGGCAACAACAATGTCGACACGCGCTTCTGACTACTTGTACCCAGGCTTGCGCGAGGCACATTGGATGTCTCCACATTGGAGAACACCCACAAAGGTGATGAGAGCCGCAGGATGCGGATTCCTCGCGCGGAAATATGTCGGGACGAAGCGTTTCGGTCTCGACGGCGGCGAATCGATGATCCCCGCGATGGAGGCCATCATCAAATATGGCGGCCAATGGCGTGCGTGAAGACGTGTCGGTATGGGGCACCGCGGGCGCCTCAACATGCTCGCGAACGTCATGGCGAAACCGTACAAGATCATCTTCCACGAATTTGCCGGCGGCTCGGCGAACCCTGACGACATCGGCACAGTTGCCACCATGCACCAGCAGTTTGAGCAGGTGCGTGCGGCACGATGTGTCTTCAAAAGCAGCGTCACAGGAACATAGCGGTAGGGGGGAGCGTTGCATCAAAAATATGTAGCCCCGTGAACTTGTGCGCAATGCATCATCCTCAGGGCACAGTGTTGTGGCTGCAGTGGTTGCATCCCACACGCACAGACCCGCGTCCCCGACCAGGTCATGGGTGATGTGGCGCCCAGGCTTCGACAGTTTGGAGCGAACTCTGCAGCAACCTGATGTGGCACTGTGTCTCAGGCCAGAGAACTGCCGCGTCTGGGACGGAAATGCTGTCGCCGCTACTTCGGGAGTCGACGAGCTGATGCAATTGCCGCTGAACTGCGTCGCGGCAGCTGTCATTGCTGCTGAACCAGGTGGGTTGCCTGCGATTGCACCTGCTGATCGCCTCGCTCCAATCCGCATAACACTGGCAGACCGCCTCCGCTGGAGCCCCTGGCGCAAGGCCCTGACCAGGTGAGTGAGTGCGGTGGGCATGCTGGTGCCACAGCCTGCTAAATGGGCTGTGTCAGTTCCATTCAAGCGTGCCTGCACACGAATCGCTCTCACCGCCAAGCGAATGATCTCGTTTCTTACACCTTGCTGTCCTCCTCTCGCCGCGGCTGCTCCCGACGCCTGCTGCACTCGAAAGGCGATGTGTGACAAGCTGCTGCAGGACGAGATGGCGCGCGTCAAGCGGCTGGAGGCGGCCATAGCCAGCAGCGAGGTAGGCGCGCGCTGCTCGCACGCCGGCCGTCACAGCAGTCAACCCTCGTGCGCCCTCCCAGGCAAGATGCCCGCAACTGTGGTGCGGTGACAGCCGCACTGGGCCAAGCTGCGCCGCCCCTCCTGGCGCCTCCCGCTGCTCCCAGGCGGTCATCCACGAGGCGGAGCCTGCGGTGCGGGGCGGCAACCAGGAGCTGGCGGCCCTCCAGGAGGAGGTGCGGCATGGACGGCCCATGCCAGTGCTGCGCCTGTGAATGCTCTTACATACGCTGCAATGAATGCTGCTGGGCCTTGGGCGCCTGCAGACCAACAAGGAGAGGCAAGGCTGCGCACAAGAGGGTTGCTGACGACTGTGCGTGACCACATTTATTTGCCACCTGCGCGACAGGTGGCGCGCGTGTCGTCGCTGCAAGCCGAGAGCGCGCAGCACCGCCGGCGCCGGCGCCCATCTGTCGCGCGCCGCCGTGGGCCGAGGCGGCCGCTGCAGCCGTCGAGTCGCTGGGCGGCGTCGCGCCTCCGTTGACCGGACAGACGGTCGCGCTGATCACCTGCCGTTCGCGGACATAGCGGCATATTTTCGTGGGAAGCGGCGAACATCCGCGGGTGACCCGCCGATCCGTCGGACGAAAACGGGCTGTTGCCTTGGTGATCCAGGTTACTGCATCTATCCAATCTCCGTTTACGCCAACATGCTGATCCTGGACCAAACACCAGCCACCCCTGCGCAGCACTCCCCCCACACCTTGATGATGTCAACTTTCATCCCTCACGCCCGCTTTCGCCCTTTCCCTCTGTGCTCAACAGACGCCCCCCTCAGGGATCAGCGCCACGATCTGGCGCTGCATGCGCCCGGGCGGCGCTGCGCGTGCGCCGCACGGCTGGCGCCGCCACAGTGCGATTGACGCCTGGATGCGGCGGCGATGGCACAGCGGCGGCGTCGGCGTGCGCACGGTGGTGATGGCATCCAGGCCCATGAAGCCCAGCACCTGCAGCACCTTGCCCTGGCGCTTCTTGCCCTGCGCTTGGTCCGATCCCGGCGACCGGCATGTTCTTCTTCAGCGTGCCGCGCGGCCACCACAACTTCCGCACCCTCTTCGCACCACCGCCTCGAACGGTTGCGCGCACCGCTGGCGCCCGCGCAGCGTTGGGCAGGTGCAGCTGGCCTGCTGCAGTATTGGTCCCTGCAGGCCCTGGTCGAGGCGGCCGCGGAGCGCTTCCCCATTGTGCGCATCGAGCAGCGGCAGCCGCTGCAGCAGCAGCGGCAGCATCAGCAGCATGGCGCGGGCGGCAGGGTGCCGAGGCATCGCTGCCGTCGTGGCCAGGGCTCGGGTGCAGGTCGCGGTGCCCGCCGACTGGCCGCGGCACGCTGGCTGGCGCGGCGAGGGACTGCGCCTGGCGGGAGCGAGCGAGCGGCGCGGGCGTAGACGCAGCGGCGGTCATGGACGGCACCGAACGCACGCTGACGCTCGGCTTCGATTTCCTCGAACCGGGCAAGACGTACACGGCCACGATTTACAGGGATGGTGAGGGCGCCGACCTATCTGGCCGAGGCGCCTGATTCAGGAGGCTCCGCCCGGAACTGATCAACCAAACATCGAACAAGTGACCCAGGCGGCTGGAGTTGTGGCGTTGGGCATACACGATATCGTAGTCCTTGTATCGGGCCGGCCATCCCAGGCGGCGTTCATGACCCAGCATGCGTGATGCAGTATTGACGACAGCATCGCAGGGGCACCACTGACAAGCGCCCGACAGGCGAAGATGTGCGTACAGTCCGCCCACTCTGCGGCAGGGGTGTACTCTTGCCTGCGCGGCTGCACTGGCGGTGATAGAACAGCTTGGAGACAGAATGATACGCTGAGTGACATACATTGGTGCGGCTCACAGGAAATGTCCTGCTGACCACGGTCACAGTACTACAGAAGATGGCTACCAATTGGTTACCTATCACTACATCCACAGCAGCAGGCTGCCGGACATTCAGAGATGCTAGGTGATTCTAAGCCTTGGAAGCCAATTTAAATAATTTATCATATTCCTGGTCGGCAAGTACCGGGTCATCTTGCACATAATATTTCCAGTCCAGGTAATTGGGACTTTTTGTCAGGATTCCAGAATTGTTGTATCGGGAGTTGCTTCGGCTGGGCTTTGCAAAAGCTCCTGTGCCGACCTCCTGCTGCCCCTGCTCCGCCGGAAAGGCGTGACAACGCATGACCCGGGATTATTTCGCAGCTCATCTCTGCCATCCTTGCGTTTTCGGGTGAGTGTTCGGCACCGGTGTGGTGTGCGGGCCCGCCAGGGCGCCAACGGCTCAGGGACCCTCTAAGAGCCTGCGCATTAGCGACTCTGTATCTCCGGCATGCGTGCGGGGCGCACCGGTGCAGCGTACGTCTCACCCGTCTGCACACTCGTGACTTCTCCCGATGCCGTCCCCAAAACGACGGTCCGGCTCCGTCGATGCGCCCTTTGACGCGCCCCTCCTGTGCCGGTAGGTCGATACCCTTGCGCCGGAAGACGCAGCGGAACGTCCCAGCGTGGATCGCTGGCAACGTGAAAATTGGCTGCCCGGGCTCGGGCGCTCGCAGCATGATGATGCCGGCTCTGCTATGGCGGGTTGGCTCCCTACTCACCCTTCATGATGGAGCCGATGGTGCCGGGGTATGGGTCCCTAGGCAGGACGGGCTCGCTGTGCACGGCGGCCGACGTGGTCGGCGATATGAGCCGCAGCAGCGGCAGCGGCAACGGCATGCTGCACCGCAGCCCCGGGTCGCCTCGGCTAGCACGCCAAAGCTCGAAATCGACTGAGGATCACTGTCCCCACGCTGTTCAGCAGCATCGCAAAGGCGACATAGGTCAGGATCAGCGCGGCGATCCAGTCGGGTGGCGGGCCATGACAGCTCTTCCTCGGACACCGGCACGGCGCTCTGCGGGCCGGCTTGCGGGCCTTGTCGCCGTCGTAGAAGTCTGCCGCCGCGGCCGTGGCCGCGCTCGGCAGCCCGGCGGCCTCCAGGCTGCCAGCGACGCCGCGGCAGCCGGCAGCTGCCGCAGTACTACAGGGTGCACGGCGGCGGGGGCGGCGGCGGCGCGGGCGTGGCGCCCTGCCGCCCCCGCGGGCGTCGCGCACCAGCTGTACGGGGTCCGAAATCAGCGGGGCTGCCGGCGTGCACCACCAACAGAGCGAGCCTCAACAGCGCCTTTGGCGGTGCGGCGAGCGGGCTGCCCCCCTACCTCCGTCCTTCACCTCCGCCGCGGCGCTGGAGGCGGCCGCGTACCGCGATGCGGCGGCGGCGAGCTCGTTCGCGCGCCACCTGGAGCAGCGCGCGGCGCTGGAGCAGCAGCTGACCGCCGCGGCCTCGAGCGGGCTGCTCGGCCACGGCCAGTCCGGCCCGCTGGGCGCCGCCGTCGCCGCGCACGCACAGGCGCAGGCCCAGGCCCAGGCGCAGGCGCAGCAGGCGGCCAGCATGCTGCACGCTCAGCAGCAGCACCTGCAGGCGCAGCAGCAGGCGGCCGCGGCGGCGGCGCTCAGCGTGGCGGCCGCCAACGCGGTCAGCGGCATGCCACTCGCGGCGCAGATGGGGCGGCTGCGCGTGGCGCACAGCGCTGACCTCAGCACCCTTGGGGGCCACTTGGCCGCCTACAGCTGATCAGCAGGCGCAGCAACCGAGGCCTAGGTGTGTGTATGGCGGGGCGTCGCAGCTGCATCTGGACACGCCCGGTCGGTTGAAGGAGCCCTCGCGCGGCGGCCGGATGCGCCCCCATCTGCCTGGGCTCGCGTCGCCTGACTGCTGCCGTCGATGTGAACAACTTTTCCGACGCTGCCACCCCGACGCCTGCGTTCGCCGCCACACACGCAGACGTGGACGCACACGGCTGCCATGCGAACACGCCGTCTCTCACCGCCACCAAGCTCGCCTAGCGCAGCTCTCGACCTGGCGCCGCCGTCCTGATCTCGGCCCCCCCAACGAAGTCGACGCGGCCGTGTCTAGGCGGTCAATCACGACTCAAGATCGGCCCCGACGGCCAGCCGCGCGTCAACGCGCGCCAGCGCCGCACGCTGCGCCGCGCGCGCGAGCGCGCGCTCAAGGGGCTGCTGGAGATCAGCCAGCAGCTGCTTCAGAGGGCCGACATCGAGGTGCAGGTGCCGAATACGAAGATCTGGCGGTGTTGGACGAGTTTGCGGAGGTCGAGGCCGAGCGCGCGAGGCGACGGCCGCTTCGCCGCCTCGGCCGGCGGCGGCGGCACCGGCGACGCGGCGGCCGGC